>SMLS01074952.1:0-34244 GCA_004785975.1 Popillia japonica | reverse complement strand
CGTTGCTAACTATAGTGTAGAGGGTTTTAAAACGCACATAAAAACTTATTTACTTGCTAATTGCTTTTATTCTAGTATTGAGTACATGCACATGCCTCCACCATCATCATTTTTTATGTAACTGATCTAATCCTTTTCAAATATTAACTTTAATCTATAGTGTCTATTAATTTTATATATGTATGTATTTGCCTCATCTCATGTGTATTTATACTGATGATTGTAAATGCTCTTGGCATAAAACATGAATAATTTATCATAGGTCGAACCGTTCAATAATTTGTTCATGTTCTATAAGATGTCAATTGTTCTGCTGAATTTTAACGGCCATTAAAACTGCAATGGTGTTTTGCATTAGATGGATGCTAATTTCACCCAATTCCCGCAATTCAGAAAGAAAAATGTGTTTTATGTGTCGTATGAACTGTTAAATTTTAAGAGATGGTAAATGAAGCGCTTAAAATATTTACTTCTACAGGTGTTCTATTATCCTAACATTAACTGATATTTAATTTAAAGTTAAAGCTAATTTTATAGTTATTATTATTTGATCAGTCAGTAGCAGTGCTTTTGATATTATTACAAATATAATGGTGCAGTAGTCAATGGCTAATAAGAATAGAATAATATACATCATAAAAGACAATTTAATCAGAACTCATACCTGACGAACTTGCCATATCTTGGGGAGCATTGGAAGGTGATATTGCTGGAACACAAACTATGATAACGAGATCTAGGGCATCAGTACCCTCAATACAATATGATGTTTTGTTGGTGTAGTTTCCCGCAGTAGTATGTAAATGTCCATTTTCCTGAATATATGATTTAATCATTCCGGGTAGCACAGTTAATTGTCCGTCACATGTTGTCCCCATTTTGATTAAATAGAAATTATTTTCCTCCAAGTCTAAAACTTCGGTACCTCTATGTATCGGTATGCGGGGTATACTTGTATCCTTCTGGCATCTATTATTCACCCATCTGTTTCCTTCTCCACAACATTTGGGCAAACATACTTTGATATCGCATATGCAACCATAAGTTTTATTTTGAAAGTGAAAATAGTCGTCTATCGTAAAATAGATGCCATTGTAAATTATTATATCTCCGTTTCTTGTACCATTTGTTATATCTATGGTTTCATTAAGATTATTCACTGGACAACAGGTACAGGTTTGAATAATTGTAAAACTAACGGAGAATAATAATACGTAATAAAATTTCATTTTATTGCCTAGTCGATATAAATACAAAACGAATACTGTGTTTTTTGTATTTACTCTCTAGTGATAGTCCGCGTGTGGTTTCCTCAAGTTGTGACGCAGGAGATAAGTATATCACTTGATTCAAACTTTATTCGCTTGGATGGTACTGCTTGTATGCTTTTCTGTTACGTACTACCGTAGATATCATCGGAAAGTCCATCAAAGTGTATTCTATTCTATAAAGTCGGAGAATCGTTGAAAATGTTCTAATGTGTATAATATTAATATAAATGAAAATTGATACTACGACAATATCAAATCGAATTATATACAGGGTGTCCATGTAAGACTCCGGTCTTTGACTGTAGCTATATAGTTAACTCAATAGGAATTTTGACTGGCATGTCAATGAGCATAAAAGAAACGTATTTTAAAATTAATTTGACTTATACAGGGTGTCGCAAAAAAGCGTACTTGGTAATTATCAATTTTTTTTAAGTGAATGAGCTACTTATTTTATGGAATTGAGTGTACTTTCAAATGCTTCGTTCACCCCTAAAATAATATTGCTTTAAATTTTTTATATATTTTTTTTGTAGAAATTACTTTAATTAAACTTTAATTTCCGCGTCATTTTTCATTTATTTTAATGTAAAAATTCTGATAAAATGGCATCATTTTATCTTATAAGAGTAGAATGTCATGTGTTTATTATACAGGATGTCCAAAAATACTATTTGAATATCAATACCTTTAATATTGTTTTATGTCATTTTCTTAATAGGAATTCCCTCTATCTAGTAGTATGAATGGATAGAGTATTTATTTACCTTTAAAATGGTACCACTATTTCCGCTTTTACCTTTGACTATTTTTTTTAATTGGAATTAAGGTGTCACAAAAAGAAAGCGCGTAATTATTATGCATGTTTGATTTGTTGTCATGGTTTCAATTAAGTAGGCGAGTGGGAATTCTGACGTTTTCTAAGTAAACATCGAGTTGCTACCACTAGTAAATAATAATGCGGTTTGTGAACCACAATGAAATACTCTCGTCAGGAGTTAGTAAACATCGTCTACGTTATTGGTGAATGTTTTGGGAACTGCGTTTTGGCTTCATGAGTGTATCCGCAAAAGTATCCGAACAATAGACATCCTGATGAAGGAATGTTGCAAGCGCAAAAGGAAAGATTTGATCGTACTGGAAGCGTGGCGTACGAAAAAAAAAGCAGAACAAAAAGGGTTTTAACTGAAGAAAATCAACTGGCGGTGGTCTGTCTTTCACTGGTAGAAATTCCACAAATTGGCCTAGTATAATTTAGTAAAGATCTATCATTAAAGAAATCATCCGTTGGGAAGTGTCTTCAGTGCAGTAAGTTCCATCCGTACCATACGCTACTGCATCAAGAACTCACCGAAAATGATTTTCAGAAAAGAGTGTTTTTCTTTTTGTCAATGGGCAGAGCAACAAATAGGCGAAAACAAGATTTTTTTTTAATTTGTGTTCTTTAGAGACGAGTGCACATTTCGCAGAAATGGTTTTGTAAACAGGCATAATTTTCATTTTTATTATACAATAAATCCCAACAAAATCTATATTGGTAGTTCTCAACATAATTGGAGCATCAATGTTTGGGCCGGCGTAGGACAGGATTTTGTAGTTGGGCCTTATTTCTTTGAGGATAGTGTAACCGGAGCAGTATTCTTAAATTTCCTAGGGAGCGATTTTCCAGGGTTAACAGAACATCTTCCGAACTTTGTGAAACAGTAGATGTGGCTTTAGAATAATTACCAGAGAGGTGAATTGGCAGACAAGTTTGTTATTAATACCAACTGGCCTCTGTTTGTTTTATTCAATTTTCCTTTTCTAGGTCCCATTGCCAGACTTAACGACTAGGGATTTTTTTTGTGGAGAATTGTTAAATCAGATGTGCATCGTTTTGAACCCACAAAAAGAGCAAACATGATAGAACGTATGCAGCAGTCGTTCAGACGGATTGGATTTGTGTTATGCCGCAAAACGGGTAGATATTTTGAGCAGCTGTTGCGCATTTTTAAAGATTATGAGTAATTCATACGACGTTCAATACTTTTTGTACCTAAAATTTTGATATGATAGTTTTTTATTAAGTAAGCCACGTTGATATCTCTATTTTCATAGCACGAAAACTAAATCTCCTCTAAATTTTCCGACCATAAATAAGTTCGGAATACTTTTATGGATGTTTATTTCGATTCATAATTTGTCAAAAATATGATTTTTTTAATTTTTTTGAAATAACTTGTCAGTTCTTTCACTGCTAAGCAAATTAAAACTTGCTCTTCTTCATTCAAAATCATTTTTATTCCGATTCTTTTTTGCATAAACTATGCTTCCAGCAGGAGTAAGTCTGTTTTCTATTGTCTGCAGCTTTCTTTCATCAGAATGTCTGCTCCTAAAACATTCATTAATACCAATAATAAATCATTTCATTTTGTGATTATTGTTAATTTATATTGTTATAGGATAATGAAGGGTTTAAAAAAAAGAAATTTGTTTAATTTACGACAAGAGTAAAATAACTACCACTAATTATTATAAAAAATCAAAACGCATGAAAAACATGGAGAATTATTTATTTAATTGCAATTAAAAAAAATAGTCAAAACTAAAAGTGAAAGTATTGGCATCATTTTAAGGTAGGTAAGAGCATTGCAACCTTAGTATTCAGTATTGTCTCTTATGGGATATATACATCTTTTACAATCTTAAGCAATTTGTAATAAATGGTCTTCTTTTATTTCAAAGCAACGGTGCCAGATCAATTAATGTGTTTGCAGTTGGCAGTGCTGGTGTAACTCCAGCTCATAGTGCAAATATATCTCACAAATGTCAAAATCGTTTAGAAAACCGATGTGACAGAATTGTCATCTGATTCCGTTTCACGCGAAGTATCCATTCCCAAATGATTTGTAAACTGGTCGCCTCTGTCATTATCTGGAGGAATGAACTTAGGGGAGGTAAAACTCACCCCCGATTTGCGTAAAATAATAAGCCACAAAGCAGCACAAACATTGTTAATTAAATTCGTAAATTAATAAACAAAATTACACCACAAACAATAAGTAACTAACCTCACGTCAAACGTCGTACTCACTTGAGAGCTTCCGCTTTTATAAAATTCTAGCCAAAAAGTATTTCAAATTACTTGTCATTCATTAATCGCTGCCAATCTAAGTCGTGGCAACAATGTCATCGGTT
Source organism: Popillia japonica (assembly GCA_004785975.1). Lineage (NCBI taxonomy): Eukaryota > Metazoa > Arthropoda > Insecta > Coleoptera > Scarabaeidae > Popillia > Popillia japonica. The sequence continues at coordinate 29,796 of SMLS01074952.1, read as the reverse complement.
TCCATAAGACTCGTACTGAATACTAAGGTTGGAATGCTAGTTAACCGGATTAACGTAACTGTTTGTGGAAGGAGAAAGCGGGCTGAACAACTGGAAAGATTTGAAAGCACCGTTGACGGAAGAATTTGGCTGGCGTATAACGAGCGCTCAACTTCATAAAATACTATCGGAAAGGAAAATGCGCGAAACAGAGACATTGCAACAATATTTCCTACATATGAAGGAGTTGGCCAATAGAGATTGTATAGAAGAAGCTGCTTTAATTGAATATGTAGTGGATGGCATTTATGATGATGCCAATAACAAAATGATCTTATATACTATCGGAAAGGAAAATGCGCGAAACAGAGACATTGTAAGAATATTTCCTACATATCAAGGAGTTGGCCAATAGAGGTTGTATAGAAGAAGCTGCTTTAATTGAATATGTAGTGGATGGCATTTATGATGCCAATAACAAAATGATCTTATATAGCGGTAAAGATCTACAAGACTTCAAGGCTAAACTGCGTATTTATAGTGATGTTAAAGGAAAAAAGGAGTTTTCTACAAAAGAAGCAACCTTTTCCAAGTACAGTAAATCAACCATCTAAGACCAGATGGTATAATTGTGGTTTAGTTGGTCACAAATCCGTAAATTGCCCATCCAAAGTGAAAGGCACAAAATGCTTCAAGTGTAATGAATATGGTCACCGTTTCTTCGAATGTTCCAACAAGAAAGGAAGCGAAAATGAAAACCAGCAATCATCTCACAGAGTCAACCAAATCGAGTCTTTGCCATACACTAAGGATTTGATAATTGAGAAGAAGCGTACAACAGCACTTATAGACACAGGAAGTGGCAATAATATCATGCAAGGAAATGTTGGTAAGAATATTAACAAGAGTCAATTCGATCAGCCGATGCCATACACCAAGGATTTAATAATTGCAGAGAAGCGTATAACGGCCCTTATAGGCACAGGCAGTGGCATAAATAACATCCAAGAAAATGTTTGCAAGAATATTAACGAGGGTCAATTTGATCAGCCGAGCATCGTATTAAATGGTTTCGGAAACGGTCAAGTAAAAATGTTAGGTTCCATTAACTATAAATTAATAATTGATAACGAAGAATTTAGGACTGAACTACCCGTGGTTCCAAACGAAGTAATGGAAGTAGACGTTATAATAGGTAGGGAGTTCTTATCTGAGGTGAAAGTACTGATTGAAGGTACCACAACTTCCATATCTAAACGAGAACAAATACCGCTAGCAGAAGTCATTACTTCTGCTAGCGGTATTTGTTCTCGTCAGCATTATGACAAATATGCCCACCAAACCAAATTTAGATAGTGGTGCCACAGTGCCTGAGGAACAAAAATGTAAAATGCAACAGTTGGTGACTTGATATCAGCCTAAAAAAACGAAGTCCACGGATGTTGAAATGAAGTTAGCTACTACCGATGATATATCCGTTTATCATACACCGCATCGCTTACCTTTCGTAGAAATAGGAAATAAACAAGGCAATGAATAGCTACAAGATAGAATTGTAGAACTTCGCGCTTCTGATAACGCAAGTCAAGTTGTTGTTGTAAAGTAGAATGTAGTGGTTCTCCCATACATGGACGATTTAATTAGTTAGTACCAGCAATTCACAAACAAGAAGCTGTAGAACTATCCGTTTTCAAATTATGCAGTAAATACAGGTTGAGACTCGAATCTAATTGGAATAAGGATAAGCCTTATAGAATCCGCTTTAGAAAGATGAGAACTTTAGAACATCATCGTAGACGCTCCACACGTAGGCCGCGTCACCGACTTAGGAGAAGAGTGGATTTTACTTATTCTCCTAGTTCAACGTCCGCAACTATGTCTGAGACCAGCGATCGAAGCACCAGTTATCTAAGTAGTACCACTGATTCTTATGAAACGGATAAGAAATCTAGAAGTTGAAGAAGACACCGTAGGAGTTTAGCTAAGAGGACTGTCCAAATGAAGCGGTCTGCTACGAAACGGAAGATCAAACGTAGGTCTAGGCATCAAGCTACGCCGATCCCAAAGATGTTAAGTCTGAGGATGTGGAGGATATTATTACAAGGAAGAAACAAGTTAAAGACGCGGAACCTGTATGTGCGGATGATAACAAAGGCTATTAGTAATTCGGGTCGAGGTATATCACCTGGCTCAGTGGTTTCAATTTTGAATAATCACTTGGGTATGAGAAAGCTGAGATGAGTGTGACGTTTGCTCACAATCGACCACAAACGCAATCGCATTAATTAGGCTACGAATTGCTCCCTCATCCGCCCTATTCTCCGGATTTAGCCTCAAGTGACCATTTCTTGTTTCCAAACCTGAAGAAATGGCTTGGCGGAAAGAGATTTTGCTCCAATGATGAAATCATCTCATCCAATTTAAGTATGTTCACTACAGGACATAACATAACCCTATATACTCTGGAAATGAGGAAAACTTGATACATTTGAGAGCATCTACATTCACTATAACAGACACAACGTATTATACTCTGACTCAGGACCAATAGCAAGATCAGACTTATACAGATTATTGACCAAAAAGTTATATTCGTTTCAGTTGATTTATTCATTGTGTATGAAGCATAAAATTTAGATGTATGTATGCATATATTAGTGTAGTTCTACTACTGAAGATAGTTTCTTAGTTAAAATAGGTATTTAGTGTTACTCTGATGTTGGAGAACGTTGAGAAGATGGATTATTTGTATCAAGCCTGGTGTTACAGACGAAAAGAGAAGAAAGTAGATTGTGCGGTTTTGCATAATATAGTCGAAGAAGTGTTTTTTTGTTTTAGGTTATGAAATATGTAGTACGTAAATTATTAGCAATACCTATATGTTTCACAATAATTGTTGTATGTAAGGAATTTTAAAAACATACTATTATTAACTATTAGTAACTTTGTTGGCCTATGGTTGGGATAATAACAATAATAATAATGTTGTTGAAGGAAGGTACTCGCGTGAAATTTTCGGGTACGCGGTCAAAAAAATGTCACCCTTATTTATTTTTCGACGTTGTACGGTCGAATACCTTCCTTCAACTTCATTACAGATGGGTGCTTATCAAGATATCAACAAAGTTGATCGCATATCCGAAAATTTCATCCTGATTTGTTTCGCTAACAATAATAATAATAATATTTATTGTAGTTAATTTTTACAATGGCAAAATATCGACATTGTCAGCTAAATTAATAAAACACAACTAAAAGTGTACAAATGCAACTCGCAATGAAAAAAATATGTATATATATAAATATAGGGAACAATAATATCGGGTAAATCGGTGTGTGATGTGATAACAAAATTAATTGTTCATATTTATGAGCCTCAATATTTCGTCATTTTATTTATGACTTCATCAGGAGGTATAGAACAGTAAAATTTTTAAATAATCATCTTAACTTTAAAACACAGTCAATTAGAACTATAAAAATATACTCCGGATGGTATAGGGGACCCATGACATAGAAGACCTCTTAAAAAGCAAATGAAATAATTATAGTAGATATTCTCTAACATTATAGAAGTAATTATACATTTGGTAGAGGTTAACTTATGTAACTTTTTATTTCTCAGTTAGTTTCTTTGTTTCTATGTGTATTCCATGTATATGTATGTATGTCTTCCAAGATTATTTTATTTTTTAAAACATAGAAGTATAGGTATAATGCTCTTAATTGTATCCCGTATACAATTAATAATAAAACATTAAACATTAGGTACATAGGTAAGTGCATAGAAACACGATAGGTTTTAAAACTAAAAGTTACTTTAAATATACCTAGTGTTGTGTCACGAATGACGCAAATAAAAACGATTAGTTGTTAGAAAATAACCAGATTATAATGTGAACTATCTTTTACAATGATTGATTAAAACTGACTTCCCTTTTCCCTTACCTTATAATTTCCCAGCTTAATTGTATGATGTGTGTAATCCGATGTCCCTCTGTTGTCCGTTTGTTTCCTTTCCTGTCTCCTTGTAGTTTTAAATCCTTTAGTTCTTCCCGGCGGTTTTCTTTTTGCCACACACTTCAATTTCGATTGTTGATACTCCAATGCACTTTCAACTTATTATTCGCCTTTTTGCGATATTTCCTCTTGCTTTCTTTTGTCAATTTTTTTAACTTACCAACAACTCTCCCCTCCCTTTTGTTTTCTATTTCATCAAGGGCACCAGCCGCTGAATTCTTGATTCCACTACTTAATATTTTAAATGGTGTTTTTTTTTGTAATTCCAGCTTGAAATTTATTGTTGTTACGCCGAAATGAATGTAATTGTGTATTGTGTATGTTTGTAATGTGCTTTACAATAAATTTTGAGGAATAACATTTTTCACATTATAATCTGGGTTTTTTGATTTTTCCCTGTGTACGTCGTTGGCTAAAGTTTTTTTTTAATTAATTAATTATTAGTTATTTTAAATTAATTAAATTAATTAGCATACCTAAAGAGATAATAGTAAATAATACGAGTAAAGTAAGTAAATGTTATTGTTAATTCATTTGTTTCTTTAATCATTTATATCATATTATATCATTATATCACAATAATAGAATCATGCAGTTTAAAATTAGCTCAAATAGTTTTATGGTTGGTCGACACTATGGACATTAAATGTGCGAACTTGCGGCCTTCTGTAACTATTAAAGGATATCTCCATATACCTATAATTTTAAAATAAGGATTATTCCTTTTAAATTCTTGAAATTCTTGACAGTTGTAAAATATTAACAAGTTATGTAAAATAGAAAGTGACGATATACAGGTATACTACAATTCTTTGGCTTCAACAGTACACTAAAGGTTTGAATACAAATTGCACTTTTAATTTCTATAGCAGTGTCATTTATTGTGGCATAACACGAATTTTATTTTTCTGTATCATGCACGAATCCTTGTAGGTTTTTAAATTTCTTGTTTTATTTGTCACTTGTAGTTTACAGTATCTATATTGTCCTTCCTCTACGAATATGTAAAAGAACCTGCCGCTATCATTCCTGCAGTATGTTGTATACCCTTGACAATAGTACGTCCGTACAAAAATAAATTTGAATTAATCTGAGAATACGAACAAGAAGATATTTAATCTTTCATATACAAGCAAATAAGCCAGGAATTATAATAAATATAAAATAAACAACTATCAAACTGCGATTTTTATATCTACATTGTGCTAAGTTTTAGGATTAAAATTTTGTATGTGTTACATTTCCCAGATATTATTCTTTTACTCCTCCTACTTCTATACAATATTTTCATCTACAATTGGTGGTCAGTAATAAAATATCCTACATTACTATAGGTTTCTATGCCAGTAGTACAGTTGCAAGAGTTTTGATAATTCCACTTTGCCCTACTTTGTGAACACGAAAACCTCATTCCTAATATCTAACAATATCAGCCAACAATACTGCACCACCGTATCTTAAGATAAGTGTATGTACATACTTACATATAGTGCAATAGGTATCTTAATAAAGTTAAAACTTTATTTTTGTTATCGGTTCATTTATGTTATGAATTCGAACAAAGTAAATTTAAAGACGTATCTGAGTTTCACCATGATAGTTGAAATATCGCAAATTGTAGCGCAACTTCCGTTCGTACTGTGGTAAATCGCAGATACATTTTACTGTATAAATAATATACTTGATAAAATTGCCGGAAAACAGCATGCTACAATAGTATTTATGACAATGGGTTTGCATTTCAAGACATTAATCAGTAATAACACAAGAAAATTATGTAGATTGTGAAAAGCAATCAAATAACACTGGTTTCCTGAAAGAAATAGTCTAGTCTCCGCGATTGCTTATATCTTGCATTCGGGATTTTTTGAAATAGACAGTACTATCAACTGACACTCAAATTGCGGTTTTGTCACTGGCATTAACAATTATTTGCCACTTCTAGCAATAATTTCTACATATGACGTGACTTTCATACGATAATATTGCGTTCATATTCTAGACGCTGCATTAATTATATTCACTATTTGCAATTTTAAATATGTACTTATTGTCGTTCATTGCTTTCTTTGCAATTATTCTATTACTCTATATTATATTGGGGGTTAGAAAGAATAGATAATAAATAAATAATAAAGCATAAATCGATTACAATACTAGATATCATTTAGCCATTTAAGTACATATAACACATTTAAATATTGACATACATACATACTTAATCAGCTTGAAAATGTAAAAAGTTATTAATTATTTACGTATCAAGTCCGCGAAATGTAATTTTACTGGATGAATAAGCAAAAAATAGCTTTTTTTTTCACCCGAGGGAGATCTAGGAACATCGGAAATTTCCATGTTTCTCTATACACTGCAGCCTAAAAAGCTTATTGTGTCCTCAACTAAAATTTTGCCTGACTGAAGGTATTCCAACCTCCAGTAGTCATTTTTTATGTGCCAAACATCGCATTGACACAGGACCTACGGTTTTACTTCCTTATCCGAGAAGAAGGCATGTTTCTTATTTTTATCCGATTTAAAAATTACCAGACTCAGCTAGGGCGTGAACCTCCGGCCCTTGGGTTGAAAAGCGAACATGCTAACTATTTAACCATCGAGCCTAGCTTACAAATCCAGTAATATAGTAGGTGTATTACAGACCGAGGCGGAAAGTGGTCCATTACCGTCGAGAGATTAGAATCCATCTATTAGCTTAGCAACCATTAGTAACCTGTCAACAAACAGTAGTCAATTTGTCAAAATAACATTCGTGTTTACAATTTTTCGTGGAATTTTTAATTGAAAATGAGCGATGAAAGTGACTTAAGACTGCGAACATAACATAAATGAGACCGCAAAAGCAATTTGTCCCAATTTGCTACCTACTATATCGCGAAAAAGATATGAAAAATTTTCCGGGAATTGGAAGCATGGCTTAACAGAAATAAAGCAAGAGAAGTAACTGAAGAAGTAGTGCCAGTGCACGTCGGAGAGAAAAGTAAAATTTGGAAATAATCGACCTTGTGGAGCTAGCATTCCATGCTGAAAGCTACACTTAAATTGAAAAGAGACATAGATATTTCCAAATATAATAAAGTAAATTCGTTCATGAATAGGAACAATACAGGATATAAACCAAAAAAATCTAGAGTTTTCTTGCATATGAAAATACATACATACATATCTTGTCCACAAGTTATTTTTTTTATTTTTTTTTCATTTAAATCAGAATTCTAAGCATTACAAATACGTACATCAATAGAACAGAATAACAAATCTACTAAATGTAAAACCAACTATGTTTGACTGCCAACTGCTAGTAACTAGTTACATTTTTTGTTGCTATTTTCCTTTCATAAATAATTTATTAAATATTTCGTTTTTATTTGTTGAATATTTTATATCATAAAATGATAATGTAGCGCATTAAAAAATTAATTTTGCGCAAAATTAATATTCAATAAAAGGTAAATATATATATATATTAAATCTAGAAAATTACTAATATTGCTAAAAATCTTTGAAGATACAAAAGAATTATAAATATGTTTTAGCATACCAATATGTATTGCCACCATGTCTTCTACTGTTTCCATTTCTTCTCTGTAGCAAGCGTACATGATTAAATCCGAGTTTTCATTGCCATCTATACAATACATTGTTCTATTAGTAAAATTTGCAAAACTTGTATGAATGTGACCATTCTCTTGAATGTAATACTCTTTATCTGTTAGACTTATCACATCACTTTCACACATTCCGGACTTTATTAAGTAAAAATTATTCTGGTCTACATTCGATATTTCTGTTCCTTTATGTATAATTATGCTGACTTCGTTATCGAATTCGCGACATTCTTCGTTAATTATTCTTTTACCTTCCGAACAACATTTCGCTAGACATGTTTTGATATTACATACGCATCCATATGTTTTTCCTATTTTATGGAAATAATTCTCTGAAGTGAAAGTCATATTTTTATAAAGAATTGTCCCATTATCGATTTTTCTACCAGACGTAATGTCTATAATTTCATCTAAACGTGAAGAGCAATGTTTGCATTCGCAATACAATAAAATGCTTAGTGTAACCAGTAAAGCATAAATTATCATTTTATAATTCTTACGCTCACTCTTTGAAAATAATACACGTACTGATAGCCAGCCACTAGGCTTGTATACGTGTGCGGTTTCCTGCACCCGTCACAAATATGATAATGATTTTATTCTACCTCTAATCAACGTTATAATTTTTTAAAGTAATGTTTTATAGATGTATAGTTTATTAATTAATTTAGAATGGTCGGAAAGAACACAATTGTTGTCTATAATGCGCAGCGATGAGCTTGCATCAGAAGTACACTGGAACTAAATCGAATGATGAGTTAATAAGTGTTATGTATTAACTTCCGGATATTGTTGGTTTGTTTTCGTAGCTTTATGTTGGTTTTATATATCAGGGCACAATAATATACACGTGCGACATCCAGTATAGCTTACTGTTTTAGTTTCTAATTCCACTACCGAATTACGAAGATGCCACTTTCTATCTTCTCTTATATTATTTATTAGCTATTCGGATTGCTTTATTTGATAACATAGATAAGTTTGCTATTGCCAGAAGAACAATTTTCTATGGATTAACTGCAAAATTCTTAGCAGATGAGCAGTGCATAGGAATATTAAACGCTCAAGTTCTGGTTGTTTCGGAGATTAACGTAGTATATGCTAAGTGGGCTGTTGCATAGAAGCGAAGTTGACGTAAATGATTTTCGTAGTAACAATCAGCATAAATCTCAAAATGATACGAGTGTGTCTGAACGGATATTAATTAAATCAGCACATGTGCAATAAAAAGTTGTTGTTAGTTCTAGAAATTAGACAAGATTTAATACATCAAACTAGATAGAAAAAATGTTGATTGAAGAATGTGGTAGCTAACTGAAATAATTGATGTTTTTGTTCCAGAATTAGAGGTTGAACTTTAAATGGATTGCGAAGCGACGTCCAACTGTGAAACGTGCGAGTCAAAACTAGACGATGCGGGTGCAATTGCAAGTAGAAATATTACGCTCCATAAATTGATTCAAAAACGTCATAGTTTTTTTGCTTAGTCATATATAGGCTGTAGAACATATAGATTTCTAATATATTGTGGAAAGCAATCACACTACTGAGCATTCTATTATAAAAGAAAATAAAAAGGTAAATACGCTGGCAACAAATGCATAGATGCATCCCTTATAGTATTAGAACCAGTAGTAAATAGAACCATTGTGACCAGAAGGATAATGTTCAGGAAGCTGCTTTCCTCCAGCATCAATAGCAATCTGCTTACTTAATATAACACAAATCTGAGGCAAATTACTGGTTAATAATTCTACCAGTACAACGCTTTCTTTACGTGCCATACCATTTTGTGGCATTAGTTAGTAAATCCTCTCCGTTGAGAAATTGATTATTATGGAGATAAGAAAATACTGTAATTGTTTTACAACTTTTCAATTATTAGGTACTGCTAAAATAAATTTATACGGTAAACTCGGCTGACTTTGGTCCACTTTCAAACTTTTAATGTACCGAGTGGCCATATAAGAATTCACTGCATTTCGTCTAATCGTCCGAGAGATTTGCGGAAAAAACATATTACCAAAGTGCTCAAAAGAAGACAATGGAGAATATTATCAGATTTCTAAGATGGTCGCCGAGAGACGGAACCGCCATCTTAACTTTTAAAGTGATTTTTCACTAGAATCCATCTAGTAAATGTTACCAAAAAATATATGCCGTTTAAAGCTAAGCTTTACTCGAGTAACTTTTGTTTAACACTTTTTAACGTATCTATTAAAATAAAATGGCGGGGGGTTATTCCATGTTCTTTAAATAAACAGCTGTAATTCCTGTGTAGTGTAGTGAAAGGATTCCTAAATAGGTTAGTGTAAACGGTATGTTGATGTCTTATTTGTAGCTTGAAATATGGAAAAAAGAAAATTTTGTTATCACATAATTTAAAAAAACGCTATTATTGTTGTTTATTAGTCTTTTTCAAGATTCAATGAAAAAATTTCGTAATTTAAAAATTATAAATAATAAAAGTGCATAATAAATGCATTGTTGCAGCTTCAATTTCTGCTCTTGACAGGCTACGAATAGCCTCTTGTATTCGTATTTTCATGTCGTCTCTGGCTGTTGGTGGCACTTGGTAATCAATATCTTTCAACCCACCCCATAGATAGAAGTCAGAATAGTAGAATAAGTTCTGGCGATCGCGGTAACCAAGGAAATACTTCGTTGCCCAATCCACCTCTAGTGATATCTTAGATCTGAATATTCTCAGAACTGTGCTGGGCAACCGTCTAGTTGCAAAAACACATTTTGCCGTAATTGCAAGGGCATATCTTTTAATAAAATAGGTAATTGGTTCACTAGAAAATCAAGAAACACGGCATCGTTTAGTGGCTGATTAAAGAAATAGGGACTTATAGTAGTTCCGCCCAGGATGCCACATGAAGACTCCAATGGCATTGATGTTGGACCTCGCGGAAATTGAAGGTGCTGCAATGTCCACGCATGAGCAGCAATACATTGGATGTGATGCAAAACAATTCGAAAGTTGAAGGATGCATTAATTTTATTTCAAAATCAGTCCTTTTTTCTTATTGCGCCTCTGCATATTTTTTTGAACTAAAGGTACTTTCATTATGTAAAATTTATTAAATTATGAAATTTTATCATTGAATCTTGCAAAGGACAAATAAACAACAACACACTCGCGCGTTTTTTAAATTATATGACAACAAAATTTTCTTTCTTCGATATTTCAAGCTGGCGACTATCTTGGAAATCTTAGATGATGAAGTTGAATCACATTCACATTGGCGCATAAATTTCAAAATGCGAATTACAGGAATTTGTTCAAAACAATCCACATAATACTCATGCAATAATTCATATGTACATACGCAGTTTTCTTACTACAGGTGGAGTTTTTGACACTAAATAAAAATTGTTTTTTAATGGAAATTTTCTTTTTTTTTCTTTTTACTAAAGTTTTCAACTAACCTATATTAAACACTTTTGTATTCACCATAGTATATAGACTTATAAAAAATGGAAAGATATAAATATTTGGTATTTTAATGTAAATCTGAATATTGTAAATAAATAATGATAAACTGTCAAAGTCACCCTCTGAGGTTGTGGTTTACTTAAAGTAACGTACCAGTCAATGGAAATGTACGCATAAAATAATAAAATTTTTCGGGTTCTAGTGTTGGTGTGTAATGGTAGTGTTTAGTTTGCGATAAATTTCTGTACCACATAAGCTGCTGTTTGCCTAATTTTCGTTTTACTTCCTAGTTTAAATAATCAATCATAATTGTTACATATTTTATTCAAAGAATATAAGAAGAATAAGAATAATACCTAATAAACAACAAAAGCTTGTATGTATTTAAATACATTACCATATCAAAGTGTCACTGCATGATACTCACCTGCAAAAAGAAAAAATGTAATTAGTATTGATCGATATATGTAGTTCATTTAGAGAACTAATAGGCAATACTTGCCAAAATTCATTACAGTTAAATATAGGGTAGGGTGGGGCAGATTCGTACATGGGGCACCTCCGGACAATTTAAATTTATTATTATTTATTATAACCAAATTCAGTCTAGAAATCGCAGCTGTGATCTAGAGTTCGTGTCAAGTAGTTGCGAAATAAAAACTCAACTAGCAAAAAATATATCGGAAAAAGTTTGAAAACTAAAGTTTTCTTGTAAAAATTAGACTCGGATTGTAAGAATCTATGCATTTGTTGGTAAGTTTTACTGAAAATTTTAGTAGTCACCTGAAAGATGTTTTATTTTTACACACGTAACGAACATAACATATATCTAGTGCTTTGATTGTTTAAAGCGCAGGTCGCCCTAACCGAGTCTGGTGCGAAATTATAAAAAAAAGAAAGGCAACCGCCCTAAAATCAACAACAAAATTATCAAAAAGATATAGATTTAGCGAATGGCGCAAAAAGTATTCCATTTTTAGATGATCAGCAAATATTATATATTCATTTACAGTGTTGTGTTTTGGACAAATAATTTTCCAAAACTATTATATTTTCAAGCAATTTTAACTTGTCCGAAACTGCCTCACTGCCTGTCCGGAAGTACCCCACCGTGGGGCAGTTCCGGACAAATGCACCAATTTTAGCACAGCAGCATTTTCACAGTTCTTCAAATCACATATCTGCAGTTTGCGTAAATTATACAAGAAGTTGATGATGTTAACTAACAAGAATATACATACATATACTTATTTAACTTAAACATCAGTTTCACTTGCCGACCAAGTTATAACATTTATTCTAGCTTTAGTGGTTTAAACATACAATACTTCGCAATTTATGTAAAGTTAGTTCACCAAGATCAATACACTGATACACCTCTCCACCTTATTATATGTATCTTCGGCATCATTTAAATCTATATAATTTAAAGATACCAATATGTCATAAAGCATGAACAACAAGAACAATGGATTTTCTCGTTAGTTACCAAGCATTTTTTTATTAGAGAATACTGTTGTAGGCACACTACTATATAAAAGAAATGACGACGTATTGCTAAGCTAAATGGTAACTGTAATTTACGATATTTACTTATTGGAAAGTATGACATTTGACATATACTCGGTGACATTAGAAGTGTTACCCCCAGAAGAAATCAATTCTTTAACTTTATTTTTTGTAAGTGGTAGTTTTACATCAGAATTGAAGCGATACCATTTGCAAGAAATTTTATTAATATGTAACACAAAAAATTAATAATGTGTTTAGCGACCCGGTAGCTGAGTACACTCCTGAATACACACGTCTAGGCATCGACGAAATGACATGGTCGATATCTGCTTGTGGCACCTCGTTCCAAGCAACTCGGACTTCGTTGATTAACTGATGCAAAGTCTCCTCCTCATGATATCCCACGCATGTTCGATGGGGTTTAAATCCGAAGAATGCAGTGGCCATGGCAAAAAATTAACGCCTGCTTCTTGCAGAAAGTCTATAGTTCGACGAGCAATATGAAAACGAGCATTGTCTTGCTGAAAAAGGACGTGTGCACGGCCATCTAGATAAGGTAGTAAAATGATTTGTAGGACATCATAAACATAACGCGTAGCTGGCATACTGCCTCGAATAAACAAACGTGGTGATCGGCTACCTAAGCAATAACCCCGCAAACCATTACTGCAACAGTCCTGTATATGCATCTCACACAGAATTACGATTCCTCGTTGAAGACGACATTACCCAATGCAATGCTGCTGTTCTCTGCATCAGTTCAAGCGTTGACGACAGTGGTCTGCAATCAAAGGAAACACTAATCGTGGACAGTACGAAAAAAGTCTAATTGCTTGAATGCGGCGATATAATGTGCGCATAGTAACAGGTCTACCTTCTTCTCGAAACCACTAGTAAGTGATTGGACGCGCTGTAGTAAAACGGTCTCGTAGAGCTAGTTGTCTAAAGCGCCTATCTTGACGCTCTGTGGTACGCCTAGGTTGACCAGTTGGTCCTCTTCGTATTCCTCTACCTCCTTCTGTTCACACACGCATTACCGGCATTGCAGTACAATTAACACGACGGCCAATTTAGCGATAGGACAAACCAACATATCAATAGGCAACAATTCTACCCCTCTCGAAGTCACTAACACGGTGATAATTTTGACTTCTTCGACCTCTAGGCATTTTGTTACGCTTAACACTTGTGGACGGACACGCAATAACTAAACTTTTCTATATTTGTCAACTCTGATAAACATATATCTCTTCGCAGAAAAGTAAGACGATTGTTTCGCAAAAAAGTATCAATGATAAAAAGTTTACATTCTTATCGTTTCATGCTTTAAATATAGTCATTTTGATGCCAAGAAATCAAGTTTAAGAAATTACTTCTTCTGGGTGTAACATTTCTAATGCCACTGACAGTATAACTACTGCTATTTTTTATAGATACTTCCAGGGTGCAAATCTAGTTCACCTCCTTGTGGTGTACTCTGGGTACCGCTAGAGAACTAGAACAATGTCAGTCAGACTATCACCCATGTGAACTCCTGACTACTATTCTATACACTACTGAAGAACTGAAGCGTGGAGACTGATTGTGAGTTACTTTGAACCGAGTAAGAACTAGATGGTAGATGTGTAGTTATGCTGGATTAATCGGGGTAGAATTCGACGACAGAATACGACCGTGGTGCAGAGAGGCGAGCGATACAGCACATTATTCTAGAATGCTGTAACAGGTACCAGGGGCGACGGAATATATTACAAATCAAACATGCAATCGTAATATACTTTGTTGTTAAAAATGTTTATTGTGTATATGCAATACGAGAAATATATATGTAAATAGATACTTCCATTCTTTTAGAGAGACAGTAGATATAAATTCACAGTACCTAATCTATCAAATAAATCAAACGAGTCACTTGACACCGCTCTTGTATCATGCGCCATAGTTTTTAAGAGCCATCATTCTAAGAATAACTCTGTATCTGTTGGCAGTAGGTAAGTATTTATATAATTTTGCCCATTTTGGTTCTAAATTATAAATCATTGATCATCCGTTAAAAACAATGTAAGATTAAAGTTTAGAATAATGTCATTACTACAGAAAATACACAAACTCAATAAAGGCGACAAAACAATTACTTAAGTTGACTTGAAATGTTAATCTTCAATAATTAGGTTAACTTCAAATTCATATTTTCATTTGTAAGTTAAATTATTTCTCTCTATTTCCTAGAACTTTGTTTAGTACATTTGCACTTTCGAAGGAAAAGAGTATGGTTTTCCAGAATTCTTCAAATACAAAACAGGTATAACAAATGTCAATTTTTGAAATCAATCAAGAAGCATACGGTGGAGAACCTCTACATTTACTCTACATATGTACTGGTGTACACATACGTTATTCAATGTTAATGCATATGTATACAGTATTATTTTTGTATAATCTAAACTTGTAGAAGAGAACAATTTAAGTAACAAAGTTAGAAACGAAACAGCGAATACATTAATAAAATTCAAAATAGAGTAACTGCCAGTACCTGTATAATTTGTAAACTTGTGGAACATCTGTTCTTCTCCTGTTAAAACTATTAGTGATATCTCAACATCACTCCTTTTATTAATGCAATAACATCTGTTATCTGTTGTATTACTAGACGGTTTAAATATATCTCCATATTCTGGCACATAACTTTGATGGTTTAACAAAATTAATCGTCTCCTAAAAATAAAATCCGAATCCGATTATAAATTATATACCATAACAATATATATATCATAACAATGACTACGTACTTGATACATTTTGGATTGATCAATATTTCTCCTTGAGGACAAGTATACTTTGCAGTGCTTTGAGTAATATTCATTATTTCATGCACTAACTAATAGAAAATAAAATACAACAATAATGTATACAAGTAAAGTAAAGTAATATAAAAGATAACTAAGTAAATAATGAGAAGTAGGTTTCAATTTTATAGTAGTTATACATACTAACGGTTCTGTTGGAATGGACTCTCGACAGGCTTTTTTGAACTGCTCAAGTATAAAATATGTGAAACATTCTAAAACCCTTGAGATTATCTTCAATGCTATTTCCTAAATTAAATAACAGTAGAGCTGAAAGTAATTAACGTATAGATGTTAAGTTCTATTAAATTTTGGAAAATCGGTTTTAATTAAACTAAAGTGATTAACTAAGGTTGTGCTATCCTTGGACACCGATGAAGATATACATATGTATGTAAGTGCACTTGTTACTTATTGCACTAGCAAAGAATTTTAATGGTAATTAGTGTACAATACTAATTTTTGTAATTTACATCGAAAGAAATTGTAAATTAATATTAGAAAGCGTATCCTACCAAGAAAAATTCAGTTTGCTCCGATCCTAAATCAATTTTGATTAATTTCGAGGAGTTACTCCATTGTTTTATGTAAGAATGTTTTTGTTTTTTTTTGTATTGGTGACAATTAATATTCTGTTGCTACATTAACATTGTCAAACAATTGTTCATTTTGCTTATCACATCAAAACCTCCACATTTGGATACTGTGTGAGGCACGGAATACAACACCTGTGCAAACAACAGAATATTTTCAATTAGAGACATAAATTACACAACTTATCTTTATAAAGGATGAAGAATTAGAATATCTTACAGTTAGTATGTTACGGTAATTGACTATTCTACCTACCGGTACTAGTTAGCAGTAAGAGCAGAAAAGTTTAAATTAAAGAATAGATATTTTTATTGTCTTAATAAAATCCTTCATATTGTGTGAATGGTAATGATCATGGAGAAACATATTATGGGATTTATATTATACACATTTATATGGTATTGGATTTTGTCAAAAACAAATAACATTTTCGTCATATATTAATTAATAATTGACAGTAGTAGCTGTTAATATTTACTATGACTGCTACCTAACACCTGGCTCCTAATCCATCTGTACCTCAATTAAATAAGTACATACGCCACGTTATTATAATTTTCTAAACTTTTTCGCGTTAATTAAATAGTTATACATAAGTTTGTAAAGAAGTCTATTATAAATCAGCTTAATAAGTGAAACCGATCGACAAAAGGTTCCTCCCAAATGGAAGACACTTTGAAATTGCTTCCGTAATAACAAACTCTATTAATTCACAAATTCACTTGCAATTACCTCATTCCCTTTTTTTGTGATTATTCAACATTGGCAACTTGTTTTATTGATATCCAGGTTTTGTATTTTAGAATATTCTGATTTTCTCTATGGTAATTGTCTTTAAAATAAATAGTATTATTATTAGAGTCACGCAATAATAATAGATTTCTACCATCTACATATATCTATTTCTAATACCAACATAATTCTTCATTGGTCCAGGCACAGAAACTATTACAGAATATTTATTATAAGCGTGCTTTCCTTCATTTAGCCAATACAAATAATTAGTTTTGAGAACAGTGCCTTTCTGAAAAGATACGTCTTTCAAGAAAGGTAAAGCAATTTTAGGACCAAATCGTACTTCTATATTCTATTCTACCGCGGTACTTGTGCATGTAGTCTCCTTCGATTACGTTCACTACACTCACAATCAGCGAAATTTCTATAGTTCCACGTGAACTATTGAACAGAATATAATGTTTTTCTTAAAATATCCGGCAAACTGTTTATTAAAGCTAAAGCTTCTTTGCAAAGAAAGGTTAACACAAGTGAAAATAGGAATGAAAAAATATATTACAGCTCTTACAGAAAGTATTTATAATAATAATAAGTTACAGCAGCAAAATTTCTATAGGTCCACTTATAGAAAAATAGTTAAAAAAAATAAAAACATAATATTTAAATTTTTGATAAACTTAGTAATGAGTGTTGAATCCTTTATTCAAGACAATTACAAAAATCCGGTTCTTCATACTGTCTATTAACTTCGTCAATGTTGAAGCAGGAATCTCATTTCAACACCTCGTTATCGCGAATTTCAGTTTTTTAATGTTTTCGTATTGGTGATTATTGACATATATCTCCCTAGCCAATCTTCCCCAAAGATTTTCAATTGGGTTCAAGTCGCGTGAGCAAGCAGGCCATTCCATTAATTTGATTTCTTTTTGTTGAAACCACTCATTGGATCGTCTGGTAGAATGGGTAGCTGCATGTCTTGCTGAAATATCCAGCCTTGTAACCAGAATCTATTAGAACCGTCTTTAGAAGTTCTACATAAGACTCAGAATTCATTCGTGTCGAAATAAAACATATATGAGTTTTATTGTTATGGGTAAAAGCCGCCCAAACCATTGCACTACCGCCACCAAAATTTCTACTCATAGCAACTTCAGTGTTCTTACGCAAATCATGTCAATAGTATTTAAAGCCATCAGGTTCGTCCAAATTAAACTTCTTTTTGTCTGAAATATGACATTCTTCCATCCATTATTCCAGCTCGTATGATTTTGTACAAATGTCAGCCTTGCTTGTTTGTGAGTCTTCTTTAAAGGTGGTTTTGGGATAAAATTTGTTGTATACGTCTCTTAGTTACTAGCAAATTTAAATCACATTTGATTGGTTGTGCAGTTATATTACCAGAAGAGGTCAACTGAAATATCCATGAGTGGTGTCCTCGCGTAAGTTTTTGATTAGTTCCTTTAGCACGATATTTCTCGTAGGAATTGCCTAAACTTCTCGACACCATCTTCACCGGAAAGTGGATTGGTACAAATGGTCCAATCCAATGGCCAGCACGCTCCCCTGACCTGTCACCTCTAGACGTTTTTCGTTGGGGTCATTTAAAAAATGAAGTGTACAAGAAGCGATACGACAACGTGCTCTAATTGCAGGACAAGGTCAGAGAAGTTTTTCGCCAATTGGATAAAAGTGTACTGAAGCGGGCACGAATATGTATTGAGCAGGAAGGTGACACCTTTGAGGATTATTTATAAATTATACATGTCTTTTCTTCTTTTTAATTTAATTTGCTAAGCTCTAATATGTTAAAATAAACATTAAGCACACAAAATGTATCTGTTGTGTCAAAAGTTAGCGGCGTAATGAGAACATTTATAACTAAATATAAACTGCTATAACTACTTTATTATTCGTGTTAGGACAATAGTGTATTGAAACTTTTATATTATAAAAGTCGGCGTTCAGAATTTTCGATTTCGAATAACAGAGATAGCAATGCTGCGCACTTGAATAAGCCTGTAGATATTTAGTAATGAATAAACTTTTTAAAGAGTTCAGAAGGGTTTTTGCACTAGCAGGTAATTCCTAACTTCATACAATGTTTGTCTAGCACGGTGAGCTATACAAATTTCGCTCGTATTTATACGTTTATATCACAGGTAATTCCTCTACTTATCTAAGAAATTTGATATTTACAAAATAATATTTCTGCCGTTTTGTTATGTTCAAAAATAAAATTCTAGGTAATTCCCAACTATTACAGTTACTGAATACATATAGGGGAACTACAAAATGATATGGAACTATAGAAATTTCGCTGAGTGTATTTACTGTTCTTTTATTGAATGTTGTAGTAGAAACTTTCCGATAGGTACTTATTTCTTGTGGTGCTGTTATTAAAAAAAAAACAATTTTGCAGCTTCTGGTGGATACTTTGTCAAAGGATTGTTTGACATACTAACTTTATTTTCAATATTATGTTGTGTATCAAGCAAGCCGTTCTATTGTTATCAGTCAGCGTCAAGTTTGTCAGCTGTGTTAGTATGGTGTTAATTTTCAGCGATAAATGTTTTAAAGTTTTTTAACCAGGTATAATACTTACATGACATGTGCAGGCGATAACATTTACTTATTTGTATTTACATAATTTTTTTATATCACTTTTAATAAAATACATATATATATACATATATATTTTTGAAAGACATACCTATAGAATT
Source organism: Popillia japonica (assembly GCA_004785975.1). Lineage (NCBI taxonomy): Eukaryota > Metazoa > Arthropoda > Insecta > Coleoptera > Scarabaeidae > Popillia > Popillia japonica. The sequence continues at coordinate 10,325 of SMLS01074952.1, read as the reverse complement.
GTACAAAGGAACAATATTAGTCTCTATTTCCAAACAAACTAGTAGAATTAAATGGGCAGGATCCTCATTAGCTTCAATACAGTAGTCATTAATGTCAGTGATATTTGTAAATGATAACTCAACATATCCATGTTCATATATACCGAAGATATTTTCGGCAGTTATAATACCCGCTTCGCCTACACAAGATCTATTTACTAGGAAATGAATTTGGGTGGGGTCGCTTAAATTAATCCCCTTAGGAGGATTCACAGTAAATACATATTCTTCATAATATTCACATTTTCCGTTTATAAGTATATGTTTCTTAGGACAGCATTTTGGAATACATGTTTTTAGGTTACAAACACAACCGTGCAATTGGTTATTATATTTAAAGTAATCTTCACGTTTATACAAGGACTCTTCGAACAATATTGAATTATCGAATCTTACATTACCGGCCGTTATATCAACAGTTTGATCTAACTCACACAGATGTGCCGATAACAATTCATATGCAAAACTTAGTACGAACAAAAACAGAACTGTTTCCGTATAGGACGCCATTGTAAATAAATGTATCTACATCACTTTGACATATCGTATACTAAAAGTAAATTTATATTTGTGGCGAATTATATACATACACACATACATATTTGTCTGATCACGATTAAATGTATAAGGTAGCAAGCGAGATGAAGCTTCATTGGTTGGTATAAGGTTGACTATATCATTAATGAAGACGTAATCAATATTCTATTGGTATGGCTATCAATTATAGAGGCCTAGATATCGGAGTAAAGTGTATTAAATAGGGAGAGGGATAAGATAGAAGGACAAGCGCATATACAGCGTGTTCATTTACAACATTTCCACCGTAAGTTTCTGGAAATCTAGAAAGTTATGAAACATTTTCTGAAACATGTAAGAAGTATTATTGAGAGGGACAACTTTTGATGCAAAAATTGACTCACCTACTAGAACATCCTACTCCTTTAAAAATCTTAAATGGAAAGAGGTATCGAGTAATACTTTATTTTAATAGTCTTTTGATATACTACATTTTGGCGTTTAGTTTCGTGTTTTCTGTACGTTTTGATGTCGATTTTGCATTCGCTGGTTAAATTTTTTAAAGAAAACGTAAAAAGTAATGCTATAAACGAAAAACAGGCAACAGCATAAAAAGCGGATATATCAGTTTTTTTGCGGTGCTCTACCTTTGGAAATACATCTTCTGTTGCTTTACTATAAATTAGTATTCAGTGTTATCAGCCCAAACTTATTTTAATAAAATATCAAAACTGCTGCAACATTTACCGAAAAGCATCCAGATAAGATCACAACTCATAGGTATGTCTTAAATCTTAATAATAAATTTACTCAAACTGGGTCTGTTGTAAACATACAAGATAAGCAACCGAGAGTTTTAAATGAAGTAGCTCAAGTGAAACTGTAGGGTCATTTCGGTATAAATCCTCGTACTTATTTACACCAGATTTCTGCAACAATTGGAATTTCTTTGGGTGCCGTTCATAACGTTACAAAACTCCATATATTTCATCCTTATAAAATGAAAATATGTCAGGAACTAACTAAGTGAAGACGATTTTGATAGAAGGATAGGGTGCTGTGAACAGATTATAACCATGATTAATAATAATAATGCATTTGTAAGAAATATCTGTTTCAGTGATGAATGTACTTTTCACTTCCATGGTTGTAAATAAACATAAACTGCAGATACTGGAGTAACGCAAATCGTCATCTGCTTGTAGACAAACATACCCAGTGCCCTGAAAAAAAATGTATAAGCGGGCATCTTGGGGGACCAAGTAATTGGCTCGTTATTTTATAATGAAAATCCAAATGGAGAAGCAGATCTGGATATGCTAGAAAATTAACTGGATAGAAATGACCATCTCCTACTTGATGAGGATGAATCACATTTTCAATACCGTGGGACTCTTCCCCACTATGTTATTCCAGTACGGTGGTTAGACCATGTATTTTCGAATAAATGGATAAAGGAAAACGTAAAAGAACTTCGTCACCGGATTACTGCAACCTGTCGTGGAATTCAAAGAGACAACAACGGACAACATTTCGAACATTTATTACATTTATTACATTGATTTTTGCTCCAAACAAATATTTAGAATTTTTAGTACCTGTAAAAGTAACAGCCCTAATCAGTTAAAGAGCATTTCAAAAATTTCGAAAACAAATCGATTAATTTCAGAAAACTATATAACTATAAAAAAGTATTACTCGATACCCAGTTCCATTTAAGATTTTTAAGGAGGTAGCTCCAGGGGGTAGAGTGTTCAACTAGTCACTTTTTGCATCAAAAGTTGTCCTATTCGATAATACTTCTTACGTGTTTCAGAAAAGTTTTCATAATTTTCTAGATTTCCAGGAGTTTACGATGGGAAGTTTTGAAAGGAATACACTCTATATGTTTTTCTTTGTTAGCCGTGGCTAATGTCACACATATATACAACCGGTCACGGAAGTATCGATACTTCACTCAAATTTATAAAATATCTATGAAATATAGTTCTACAGAAATATTGCAACAGCTCTATATGATATATTGTTCTGTATTAAATTTGCAAGTTAATAATGCATCTAATATCTATTATTCTTATGTAAATTCAAACACATTCATTACTCAAAATATAACATATAACGTGGAATTGGCATTTATGATTATTTAAGTACCTTTATGTGCAGCTATATTTTATCCTAGGTAACCACAAACTTAAACCCAAAATAGGCACGATACTGTGAAAAATACGTATGCGTCCAATCCTCACCTATGTTTCTCCAGCTTAGGTAACAGCAGCTCCAAGTACTACCCTTTCTCGTACGAGTACAAAATTGCGTCGTGCGATTATCAATTCGCCTTCCTAGACAAACCTCGCTGGCAGTTCTCTGATATAAAAGTGAGACAGACGTCGCAAATTGAACTGAGGATTCTTTGAGAAAACGTTCGATGCCAGCCACTCGACTACAATTGCGTAAAAATCCATGGAGCTCACAAAACATTGGGCCGTAACGGAAACACTCACCAGCGTGATCCGATGCATATCCGAACACTAACCCGATCTTCTGTTTTATGATTATAGGCATCCAAGCTTCGTAGTTGGATGCCTAGTGAGATTCAGGAAGAAGACTACAAGCTACAACAACGCTACTCGAGGACCACCAGAAGGACATTAGAAGTCTAAGTATGCCTGGATTAAGAGAAGGCCGAATACTAACGATCGATCGATCTCCAGAAGTCATTTATGGTTAGTTTCCCGCTTGTTGGAAATACGTTTCCATCCTTTAAACGAGCTTATGCAGTTTGGTTAATTAGTAGACCATATATTTTCATAAAAGTGCCTCGCGGTGAATCGCTAGCTATTCTAAATAGATTAACCATGCTAACATACAGAGGCATATTTTATCGATCTAATAGCCAACAGATTAAATTAAAAAATATCTGTAGTGCATCTTTCGTTACGTCGCCACGAGCAGACTGTTATGAACGGTGATTATCCTGGCCGCATCATCTAGAGCATATTATCAGCATATTATGCTTATAAGTAAGTGATTAATTCCGCTACAAATTGCGGCTGAATCCAAGAACTTTAGAAGAAAAGCTATATCTGGCTGGATTGGAATGGAGAATATATTATGAATTAGCGAACGCAAATTTGAAGTGTTTGGTCAAAGGCGGAGGATTCTTATACAGCTATCTATAAACGAAAAAATGTTACCAAGTTGTCTAGTATCCACTGGAGAAAGAGGATTAGTAATTGTTTGGAGATGCTTCTCTTACTATAGAAGTGGTAATTTTGCCAAATAAATGGCATGAAAAAATATCATTATAAGGATGTTATAGAAAAAAATATTTTTTTTCTACGAAATTTTGACTTTATACACGAGAATTAACCAAATAATAAGTTAGGAAACACTTTTCTACTGTTAAGTAAGTGCATATACTGCTGTATATGGGTATCAGTATCTCATCCGAATACTTTTAAGCAGTTAGTGAACGATTCTGAATGAAATAACAATTTAGTATGGCTTCTGATAACTATTCTGGCTGTTGTACTAAAGCTTTTTCCGACAAAGAAGAAAGGCGAAAGATATATAAGATGCAAATATACTTTGTCGTTTTAAACGTTAAGGTTTATAAAGGTTTATAATTTCAAAATATGTACCATCACGACCTTGGTTATGTCCGGTATCTAGCGGTACAGCCTGCGGTCCTGTCACTATTCCCTTTAAGATAAAACGGACATGGTGACAGGAGCGCAGGCTGTACCGCTAGATATCGGACATAACCAAGGTCGTGATGGTACATCTAGACGACCTATAAGACACAAAGAATTGTGTTTTTTTCATAGAGGGCATAACGGCAGTGTTAACGGTTTCATAGAAATCATTGTCTGGCTTTTTCTACAACAATTAGTGATAACATCAAAGTAATCTGTAGAAGCAAAAGTAAAAATAAGGGTATCTCTCTGATAAAGCTAAAAGCAATATCTATATCCCCAACCCCATCAAGCAAATGGCACTACTGCTCATCAAAGCGAACAATCTTTGCTCAGCTACATTGACCATACGATGTTGTTTTCAATAGTGACACAACGAAAGTGTATGGTCGCAATTCGAAGCAGTTCAAATTGGAGAGAGAGAGACGGAGATGGGTGGTTAAGTTGTCAGTTTAGTAGACCCCCATTCAATTTCATAATCTGAAAGTTACTAAGGTGCACCCTCATATTGAGTGCATCATTCGCATATTGCAGACGTTTGGCGCAAAAACCAAGTCTAAAGGTGATTAAAAGTGCTAATCATTAATTTCGCATTAGCGAAAACAATGACGAATGTGGAATAGGCCCGTTGTCACTGTTCATTAAACCGGACGTGTTTTTGTAAATCTCCAAACTTTCAAAAACATTTAGAAATTTGCAATTACTAATCAGTCCAATTAATTTTACATTAGAATGATTAATATTATGATCGTTTTCGAAATTATGTTGGGCAACGCTAGACTTCTCAATTCTGTTATGTTTAAGATTACCAATATGCTTTTTGAATCTAGTTGAGATGAAACGTCTTATTTGCCTAATATATTTTTGATTACAATTGTTACAACTAATGTCATAAATCCCCGACTTTTCCATAGGCAGTACCTTATCTTTAGAGTTACCAATCCGACTTCTCAAATTAGTGCCTAAACTGTAAACAATCCAAGATCCAGCTCCTTGAAGATTTTACTCAAACCTTTAGTGATAAGAGGAGAAAAAGGGAGGGTAACAAAAGGTGTTGTAGTGATATCTTCTCCAAAAGTCGTGCATTTTTTCAAACATTTCCTATAATGAAACTTCCTAATTAATTCATAGATAATCTGAGATTCGAAACCATTTTACCTGGCTACAGGTTTTACGACTTTAAGGTCTTTCTCATACCTAACCTTGTTCAAGGGAAAGGTGAGCATCATATAAACCGAAAAAGTTGTAATATTTTTTAGTCCTATTATCATCTTGATAATGACAGCATTGCTGCCGAAGCGCGTTTGCAATTATCCAAATATTTGGTGTCCTATTAGCCCTAGGAAATCTTCAAAGAACAAATCCATACAAGATATTCATTTTCAGCCCACAACTTGAAATATTAGACGTTGCATCTTTAGAATAATGAAAAAAAATCAATATAATCAAAACAAACTGTTAAAAGTGTTTATGAACTATATCAGTGCAAACTTAATCTAAGTCGCGAGTTATATTTATATTATAAATACATATATAGCAATCCAGTTAAAATAAAAAATGCACAGTGACACATCTATAAAGGTACATCGGTATCTGTTATTTTTTTCTTTTACTGCAAACATTTTGAAGGAATGGTAGTTAGATATAGTGTGTATTCCATAAAATATGTGTAAAATATATAATAGAAGCAGAATTTATAGTTAGATTTGTAGTATCTATGTACAATATAAAAATTAGTCGGAAGTGATATTTATTTCAATAGATTTTCGAATGATAGTTCACATTCTGTTATAGCTAATTGTAAGTACTTTTTTTTAATTATATTTTTTTCCATTAATCACATTACAACAACTAAATGTTATTTTAATATACAAAATAACTTTTCATTGATACTGTGAGAAATGGTATAGATTCAGTGGATGAAGTATGCTTACTTCATCAACGTATTTCATAAAGATATAAATACAATAAAATAAAAGATATAAATATAATAAAATAAGATAAAAATATAATACAATAAAATCTCGTTATTCACTATACCCTGCTATAAGCAGGAGCATATAATGTAACGCCTGCGGCAGTTTTATCTAAATTATTTTACACGACTATTCACAATTACCTTAAGGGGCTATTTTCAGTTGGTGGGAAGTTTGAAATCGGGTTATTTTGACTTGCAATAATTTTTGGAGGAATGATTATAAATAAGAATTTATTAGTGAAATATTAACATTTAATTATAGACTAGTGGACGAAGAGGAAGTGACAGAAATTACGTGTTTAATAAAAAAAGTATTATTTTTATTTTTTAAAATAATGTATTTCAAGAGTTATAAACTTTTTCGTCCACTAAATATGAACGGGAATAAACACGGCATACATTAATAAAAACAATTGTATGCTAAATAAAAAAGATTATAGCAAGAAACGCATCCCTTAGTGAAACAGATAACTGTAGATGAGGACCACATGAGGACTTTCCAAATGGTTTGGCAACTTGCTAAAAGAGGGACACATTATCGCCGCGGTGTCTCGGCATTACCAATCTAATGAAATGATTTGTAATCTTACGCACACGAAAATTGTGACAATTGAATTGTCACATTGATTATTACATGACACATGCATATAGAGTTTGTAGATTTTCTCTTGTACAGAGTGAGTCCAAAAGAATGAAGACAAATTGAATTTCCCACCAACTTTTATTCCAACCTGTGGTTTACTCATAGGCGATTCTATAAACATTTCGAAGTGGGTGCATTTAATAAGATATTTCTTTATTCTTACTTAAACAAAATAATCTTTTTAAAACGTTTTTTAAACTATAATACAAGAAACATGATGTTATTATTATAATTATAGCAAATGTTTAAAATGACTACCATCACTTTGTAAATACAAATTTACACGCCTTTTCATGTTGTCAAATAATGCTGCCAGGGCATTAACACCGATATTTCTTATTTCCCTAATAATACATAGCCTATCACAACTCTTCTAAACTAAACCCTGTTTGACACGACGTTAAATTTACGTAAAAATTTACGAGAAAATTTAGGAATAAATGATTTGACACGTATCAAATAGAAAATTATGTAAAGAAATTTACTACTAAATTTTTTCGAAAATTAATTACAACATGTCTTAATGCATCAGTAAATTGTGTTAAAAATTTGGAGATACATATGTGGCAAACAGAAAATCATAAATTGTTTTATAAATTTATTCATAAATGTTCTCGTAAATTTTTGCGTAAATTTAACGTCGTGTAAAACAGGCTTAAGTAGGAATGTAACCGATTCTGAAAAATCTTATTCTTTAAATATTCAAACAACACTTGTAATCGTTTTAATAAAATCTAACAAAAACACGAATAAGATAACAGAACAACTAAGATAACAGAAAATTATAATAACGCCAAACGCCTACGAACAAGAGCCAACTATAAAAATGCTGTAAAATAGAAGGAAGTAATTTTTTAATAGCATTACAGCCAGTTTGACCAACCTATACAAAGAAATACAAGGCGCGAAATTCAACTTGTCCTCAAACTTATTGACTCAGTATGTATACTATTATTACGCCTAGAAAAATGCAAGTAATTTTTCACTTTAGCAATGATATTATGTCTGTAAATAATTCAATCGGAAAGGAAAAATTAAGCGAAATGGTATTGATAACATCTTACGAAATGCGGTGAAATTGTGACGGAGTACCAGCACTAAGAAAGTTACTTTTCTTCGAGATACGCACAAAAAAAAATTTTGCTATACTTTAATTAAACATAGTTTTGAAAATAGAATAGAAAAATAATATATTTCTAACATTAAAGTATCTCACACAAATTATCAGTCTGTATCTTTTTATCAATATTTACGCCGCACTATATTATGTACAAAAAATTAAATAAAACAAAACGAAAATTCCTATAAGCCAAAATACCTTCAAACGTATAGAGCGCACAGTAGATACGTAAATATGCATGCAGCAATTACTGCAATTCTAATTTCACTTTCTACCTGTTTATACCCCTTTCTACCCCTTCGCGCCCCTTTCTCAGCATTTGTCATTATGTCACGACCGTGCTATCTCATTTTGTATATTGCCGTCTTCTTTCATCTCGCAGTATGATCGACAACTGGTACTATTAGTTCCCTCTGTTATCCAATTTATTTGTAAATATACTGGTAAACACACACACACACCCGGCATTAGTTTAGGGTGTACTCGCTAGGAGTGAAAATAGAGCTTTAAGGGGGAACTATCAGGCTGAATATGAGGTTAAAATTATTTGAATTTTCAAAGCTAATAAAAAGGCAAATTAGTGGTTCGAAATAAAATTTATGTTACGTGTTTGGCATATAATATGGAGTGTGAACACGTATTTTATATGATAATTAGATGTTTATAACATTTGTTGTATTTCGCGCCATACAATTTTGTTACTTTGAGGATCGTTTATTTAAAATTGACGGAATAAATGGCATTTCTATTAGGGTCTTCACATCAAGCAAACCAGTAAAAACCTTCATCTCAAAGCGTTTAGTCAAATAACGTGTAATAACAAAAATTATTAGATTTAAAGATTACGTTCCTATTACTTAATGTGTTAGAAAAGGATAACTACTGTTCAACAAGTTCAGCAGTTTTTGAAGAGATGGCGCTCCAACATTTGTACATTTACAACATACCAGGATACACAGATAGAGGTATGCCGACGCGCATCTTATGCATATGTCATTGCAAAGCATTAATTGTAAAATACAAATCCCGCCTACAAAACCAGCGATTTTAACCTCTATTGAAATAAATTTCATATGTAATTTGTCTCGCACTGACGTCATGCGCGGCTTCGACGATATTTGGTTTTGAAACAAGCATACCTCTATCAATTTTAAATTTTAATATAAACTAGGAATGTAACACCCCGAATAACTTTGATGTCACTCCCACCTCACTGTGCTATACCCAGAGATAAGCCTATGCCTATGTCTTTACCTTTTAGGATCCTGTCCAACATGCAAAAGCAAATATGTATTGTATATCTTTAGTTTCTGGACAATACAAATGACAAACAAGCGACTAGAAATATTTATATAGAGAAAACGAGGGCTGCAATAAAAGAAAATTACAAGACGGCCACGCATTATATATTTATTTACAAACAAAAGATTTATATATAAATGAATGCACATGTAAATAACATTTATAAAGAGGTAATAATAATATGCAGCGTCTTCATTTGAAAAAAAATATTTGTTTCAGTGATGAATGTGCTTTTTATTTGCATGGATTTGTAAATAAACATTACTCAGAAATTGAAGTAACTCAAACCTTCAGTTGCTTGTAGAAGGACATATTCAATACCCTGAACAATTTAATATATGGGCAGGCATCTTGGAGGACTAAGTAACTTGGCCATTGTTTTTAATGATAATCTAAATGGCGAAGTACCTGGATATGGTAGAAAATACTATTCATCCATTGATTACGGACTCTCTCGAAAATCAACTGGATAGATATGGGAATCTCTACTTGATGAGGATGAATTACATTTGCAACACGATGGAGCTTCTCCTCATTATGTTCTTCCAGTACGGCAGTGGTTAGGCAATGTATTCCTGAATATATTTTTGCTATGGGGTTACTTAAAGCCCATTGAATTTTCACTTCAACTTGAAAATTTAGAACTTCGTCACAGGATTACTGCAACCTGTCGTGGACTTCAAAGAAAAGTTTTCGAAAACGTACGCTGCAGTTTCCAACAACGCATATATCATTGTTTAACGAACAATGAACAACATTTCGAAAACTTATTACATTTTTTCTTCAAAAAACTATTAAAGAAAATTTTAAATATCTAAAAATAAAAATAAAACATCTTAATCAGCCGAAGGGAATTTAAAATAGGGTTTGGTCGAATCAATCAATTTCAAAAACTAAGCGCCACAATGTAGATTTTGAAGAGACGTGAAGTATACTTCCAGGGTGATCCAGGAGGTACGGTTTTCAAGTAGGTGAGCCAGGTTTTGCATCAAAAGTTGTCTTCCTCGACAATACTTCTTAGGTGTTTAAGGA
>ML219606.1:0-43392 GCA_004785975.1 Popillia japonica | reverse complement strand
AAGTATGAATAGCGCATTAAAATTGATTGTTAATAAACGGTGACATCTTGTTTTTTTCTTCATGGGCAAGTGGTAAACCTCGAACGGATGCTTTTCTTCTTAATATCTCGAAAACTATAATAGATATTCATTTTTTATCGGTACATACAGAAATTACTTAACCCATAAAAAAATTTCTTAAAATTCTATGTATACCTACCTACTCAGAATAGTTACCCTGTAATATTTGATAGATTTATAGATTTTGAAGAAAGTAGGAAACTAAAATCGGCAAATTTTCAATTCCTTATCTGACTTAATCTCCTGAAGATGACCTAGAGCCGAAACATGTTGAGATGTTAATAAATATAGGTATGTGAGCAGAACTTTGTTTTTCATTTTATCGTTAACTTTCAATTTAGATTGAAATGATCAATGGATATAAATACACTATTAAGAAAACGGTTTCTTTGGGGTATTACTAACATTCACCAAATAAGAGCAGATGAAAGTCCAAATGTAGAATAAACTTTTTGTTAACAATAAAAGAATCGTTTTTTATGCCTCGGCGTTTAAACCGATCTGCAAATCGCTAATAAACACCTTGCCGCATTTCTTTAAAGATATACATGAGTAGATTTTTCGCGCATGATGGCTCTCAATGCCATTTTAACATCTTAGTTCTAGACTATTTAAAACAAACATGTAGACTGATTAATTGGACTGAGTGGGTCCACTACCTGGCACACTTGTTTACCAGCTTTGTGCTTTTCGGTTATTTTGTTTGGGATTCTTTGAAACAAACATTACCTACTCATTGTTTCTGTTGGCAAGCCACAGCAATTAGTCATAGATTGTTGCCAAAAAATAAAGAATAAACGGAATGTTCGAGCACCTATAGATATTTATATTGTGGAGACAAATAGTTTTTACCTAGGCAAACAGTTTTACTTTAATTCTACATATTGGAGAAACAGGATTTGGCAAACAAGCTCTTAAATAAATAACATTTTCTTTGAAAACAACACTTCAACGCACAAGAACCCTAAACACTTTGACAAATTGCAGACGCGTTTCAACAACAACTATGTAATTATCAAGGCCATAATAAAATTATAATGTAAACGTCGTTGTCGAAACGGGTTGTCAAAGTTTTTGGTGTTTGTCGGTTGAAGTGAGTTAGTATCGCTTTGATTTCGACATCAAGAGATCCATTGAATATTTTTTAGTATTTTCTTTATCAGAGACATGTTATTAAGTAAATAAATGATAAGCCAATTGTTCTAGTAATAATTAGCTTGATAACTGTAATTCTTCACATGGCATGACTAAAATTTTTTTTAAATTTTGCAATAACATAAGAAAGTATATGCTCTCTTTGCTTCTTTTGATCATCATGTCTGCTACTTTCACTTATCAATGGTATCATTCGATTCGTTCTAATAGTGTGTGATATGAAGATTTCAGCTTCAACCTACAACACCTCCTCTAATTTTACACTAAAATCGATGTTATGTTGAAGTTAGAGTGAAAAGGGCGTATTTAATAGCAGCTTTCGTTCGGTAAATGAAAATTTAAGTTGAGGGAAAGTCGCATCAAATGAAAACAATGTAATAATGGTGCAATTATGTTAGGGAGATTTAAGCTCTTTCGTAAAGGCTACTACAAAATTTAGTTATTTTCATTTATTTGTGATAAATTGGTGGTCCTAAAAAGGACCTCCTTGAGAGACAGGAGAAAATGTATTACAGGAAAGGCTCGATGTGCTGGCCATTTGCAAGAACACACGCCTGTAATCGTCGGGTAAATCCTGCACTGATCGACTGGCGCTGTACAGTATGCGTCGAAATTTGTGAGATGAGAAATCTTTTTTTTTCTCGTTTACGCTTACAGATAGACCCATTGTGTATTAAATGTTTTTGTTTCTAAATCGTTATAGCTATCATCCCCCTTTGTATATCGCGAACACCCTGTATGTATATTTGTGTCCGCAAATACAGCAGTCGAACATTTACTGTATCACATGTAATTAATAAAGGAACAGGTATATACTTATATACAGTAAAACAAAGGCGCCAGTATAGAACCCTGTGGTACACAACACAACTACTTGTGTTAAGAAGATAATTATGTAGCAAATTGCACGCGTTCGATCCCAAACCGATATACAGGGTACAAATAAATAGTGTCAGAAAAATAAACGGTATAAAACTAATATTACAAGAAAGGTAAATCTAAAGAAATTACGATCATATATTAAAATAATTTTTTCTTTTATAATTACCAAATTTTGTTAAATAAATTTTGTTGAATCCGGACCTGACACGTATGTACAAGAAAAAAAGGAACCCTGCAAAAATAGACATAAACAGATATTTTTTATAAAATTGAATGATATGTAAATAATTGCTTATTGCACTCTATGAATACATTTGTTTACGAGGCAGTTTTGCTGCTCTATGAATTGCATATGTGATCTTTTCACAAATATTCTATTTATAACAAGGCCACACATTTCACACAGATTTTATTCATTTCGACCTGTTCTTTTTCGTAAGAAGCAGGTGTTTTTGTTTTTTTCATTATAGAAACTTTCAATATTAAAGTACAACGACATATTATTACCTAATGATCTAGTAATTAATAATTTAGTATTGATAACTGTAATTCTTCACATGGCAATAACCAGACTATTTAAAGTTTTCTTTAAATTTTGCAATAACATAACAAAATATGTATATGCTATTTTTACTTCTTTTGACCATCATGTTTGCTACTTTGACTTATCAATGGTAAGGCATTCGATTCGTTCTAATAGTTTGTGATATGAAGATTTCAGCTTCAACCTGCAACATTTCCGCTAATTTTACTGCAAATAATGTTCACAAGCTTCCTACATTTTGAACAAACATGTATACTATACCTACATTTGTGTCCGCAAATAAAGCAGAATAACTCACGTAAACTTGAAATATAATCAGCGGAAACTGGATCGCTTGTTGTTACAGCTTTTGTTGCAGTAACTAGATAATAGTGGAGTTCGGCTGTATTATTATTAAGTGGTAAACATTCGCTATAGTCGGATGATAAATTCGTCGATTGCAAACCTATTTGAAAATCGATCGTATTTACTCTTTACTGCATAATTTAGATAGGTATATTGTACCACTATACAAAGTACTAGTTCATGCTTTTCTATAAAATCTTGGTTTTCAAGATGTCTCGATCAGCGCATGTGATTTTACTATCTAGCCACTAGAATATTAATAATAATAATAAATTTTATTGCCCAACAGAAGTAAGTACATCCAATCACAAGACAAACGTTAATTAATTACATGACTATGTTTTAACTAAATCAAAAGTACAACACGAGCAAAAGTAGTATAAAATAAAAACTAAAATTAAAATTATTTTAAGTTTATAACATTTATGATTGAAGATAATCTATACTAGTGTATATCTACTGACGAACTTAAATTATTATTGTAGTAGTTACAAATTCTGTACAGTGGCGCGTGAGACATAGCATTAGTGCGAGCTTGTCGTACAGAGTACTGAGGAAAATGACGTCAGTTATGTTATTTACTAGATTGAAAAGAAATTTGATGTCATAATGAATACGACACAGTTCCAGCGACTGAAAACCAATCATATTCAGCAGAGTTGTGTGGTTGAAGCCTCTTTCAGGATAAATTCCATTTTGCTTAAGGTGGAGGTATTTCAAGAAGCGTCTTTGTACTTGCTCGATTAAGTATAAATATGTATGTATTATAGACAGGCGACCAAATTATGAAAGCATATTCCAATTTGGAGCGCACATAACAGTAGTACAAGTTAATTATAGAGTGTAGTAGTGAGAAATGCTTTGTGTTACGAATGACAACGTGCCTAATATGATGGTTGAAAGTGAGATCTCTATGAAATAGTACACCGCGATCCATTATAGTGTCGCATTGGTTTAAAGTAATATAGTTGATTCGATAACTGAAGTTAATTACGGTAGATTTACGTGAATAAGACCCTGTGTTACATTTGGAAATATTTAGATTTAAGTCGTTATCCAAGATTATCCAAGCATCATAGATAAAGCGGATCTAACTGGCAGTAAAGGTGCACAAAGTCATCGATGGTTAGTAATTAATTCTATGATATAATTTTAGGTCGTCCGCAAATAATAGCTTACCACAATCCAATGACGAAGGTAAACCATTGATAAAAATCAAGAAGAGCAAGGGACCCAAGTTTCTATCCTGAGGCAAGCCTGAAAGCGGTGTAAAGCAATTTGAACGATGAGCCATGAAACTAGTATATTGGCTTCTATTAGACAAATAAGAACTAAAAAGTAATTGCAACGAAGGAGAAAAGCCAACAGCATCCAGTTTCATTAGAAGTCCCGAATGATTCAAACGGTCGAGTGCTTTTGAAAAGTCTGTATAAATTACATCCGCCTGCTCACCGCGATCCAAAGATTCAGACCAGAATTACGTCGCGACAGCGAGATTAGTTACCGTAGATGTTGATATAGCGATAAGAATGGTTTGAATAAAGGGAATATTAAACAGATCTCAAAAATCTTAGCAAAATTCTTGATGATTGCGATAGGTCGGTAATTCTCCACGAGCGACGTGTTGCTCTTCTTATGCATAGGGAAAAGTCTCACAATTTTCCATGTATAGGGAAAGATACCAGTAGACAGTGAAATACACAATATGGTTGATGGATGGTTGCGAAAAAATACGGAAACAGTTCTTAACCAAAAACCCGGGTATGTTGTCATCACCCATAGTGATTGAATCCTAAAAACAGATTGGAACGCTTCAACAATCATAGAAGGTGTAGTGAATGTGTTCCCAGATTCATTATTAAGAGTACTGGATAAACCGCTTTCTCTCTTCTTTGTTCGAATAAAAGACCAGAACAATTTAGGATTGCTCTTTCCATCTTAGGAATATAATTTCTGTACAAACACATACCTATTTTTATGGTTTATGATCGAATATTAATCTTTCAATTAGATATTCAGTACATTTTTGCCTATTATAAATTTGCAAGATATCGGGAGCACTATATTCAAGGGAGTGATACATACTTTTGTTGCCCTTTTGGTTTGTAAATACAAAATACGTGTATAAACTCAAAAAACTGGCTTACATATGTATACTAGTTGGCTAAACACATTTTACTTTAATTAATCTATTAATTTTAAGTCGAAGAAGAAGCGCAACCCTAGGTTTGTTCATTAAAGATTTTACTGATCCGTTATAAACAACATTGACTTTATCCCGACGAGTAGAACCATATAAATCCTGATGTAAAAATAGCCAAGACCTTACTACAAAGCGGCACTTCGAATGTGTCTAGCTTCCTAAGAAAATATGAGAGAATTAGCTTAAAAACGAGTTTAGAATATAGAAGTATTATTCGTCTTGTTTACTCTTTTCCTTAACGACAAAATAACAAGAAAACAAAATTATTGAATCGCACAGTATCAACTAGTTAAGTTGTATATCACCTTAAGGCAAAAATATCCAGCTTTGCTGAACTGAAACCTGGAGCCCAAACCCACTATATGTAAGTACATATGTATGTATGTACACCCATACATAGATCTGCTGTGGAAACAAGAAACAATTGAAGAGCTTCGAGCTCTTCTCTGATTATAAGCAGTTTATTTTGCTCAATGAATCAAGACTTGCGTGTACAAAATTGGAATTTTAAAATCTGTAGTCTAGGTTTCTAAGAAAATGGTATCGTTCACGAATTATCTACAATCAACTGAATTCTCATGTGTGGTCATCGAAAATGATAATTAGTTTCGTTTGTAAGGTAACATTCTTGATATTTTACGAATTCTTTTAATACATACTACACAGTACAATTTAATGATAACTTTGCATTAGTGTTATTCCTCTTTTATTTTGCACCGGGAATAGCCAATTATACCAAAATGATAATTCCAATTTTAAAAGAACAGTATAAATTAAAATTTAAAGCATATGTGTACAAACTACAACATCAACGGTAATCTTTCGAATGAAAATGAGAACTCAAATATTTGTCCCATTTCATATTTAAAATTATTGCAAATCTCAAATTTATTACCAATTTTCAAAGTATAAATTATACATGTAAGCAAACAATAACGGCACTTTAAACCATGTCTTTCGGACACAACTAACAAGTTCATAAATTTGTTGTACGTGTTTATCTAAATTATGGCACTGACATATTTTCCTGAATATTTTTTCAACGGTTCACATCCAAATAATCCACTATTGTACTGTTACGTTCCATATTCTTTAAATGGCATGTTACAGTAAGGATGATGTAACAAAATACACAGTTTATTATTTCTGTCTTACTAACATGTAAATGAATCGGAATGAGAATGTAGTCAGTTTGAATTGTATTCGTTTCGAAGAGAATCCGTTGGCTATGAATCCTTCCGCATAAATAATCAAATTGCTATGTGAATATACCTGCAAGGTTTAAGACATTGTAATGTCTTTTTTTTTAATAATAGACGCACTGTTTCAATATAACATACTCTCAAGCAAAGTAGTTTAATGCTTAGAACGAATCTGTGTTAGCTTCTTCGGTATATTCAGATTGATTCTTTTAAAACGTAGAGCTACAAATACTAGATGCAGTGACTAGCTCATTTGTTCATCGTTAACTCTCTTATTTATTTTTTATTCTTGTACAAATGTGTTCCTTACACTATATATACAACGATTACAACTAGGGATTTCTATACCTATCTCCAACTGCTTTTAAGATGTTACGATTTCTATAAAGATTTTGACATTTACACCGTTATACTTATCTGATTAATTGTCACTTACTGTAAGTGCGAGAGATCTGATATTTTAAAACTGCCAAATACTAACATTGTATCACCAAAAGGTAGTAACATTTTTTCTTTATACTACAGAGGGTGTTAAAGAAATTATGATATATCAAACAATTTTTAAAGTTGTAAAACTCAATTTTTTCAAACGGAACACCCTGTAAATTTTGATGCTGTTGGACGCAGAATTTAAATCTACATCGATTTGCTGTAACACTTCCTATACCTATCGCCAATAGTTTGCTTTCTATTCCCATTTTATTTAGTATAATGCTACCAAATTGCGGAATAATACTTGATCTGGTAAGCTATGACTTTGACATTATAATAAATTATTGATTTCGGGAACCATTATTTAAATACTTGTATTAAAATTGAGTTTTACAATCTGAAAGATTAATACTTGTTTTTACTTGATCGAACACCAATACTTAAGGAAAAAGTATTTCAAATAATCTGAATTTCTTTATGTACATCTGATATCGGTTTTGATTGGTTATTCCAAATTATTTTAATCAAAAAAGAAACTATATTTTTGAAGTCTTACGAAAACTGTCTCACACAATTCTCTTCTTTTCACTTCATCTCCCTTCCGGAAAGCTTGTACTGGAATTTCTGAAAAAGGATGCATCTTATAGTGTTTCAGAATCCTGTGGACAGATGATTTTAAAATACCCAAATGAAAGCAACACAAATTTAAAATATCCTGATTTGAGTAAACTCCAATATTTTCCATTATTTACAAAATACGAAACGGTCAACGATTACAACAATAATGGTTCCTGAAAACAATAATTTATTATAATGTCAAAGTCATAGCTTACCAAATAAAATATTAATTCGCCATTTGGAAGCATTAATAAATAAAATGGGAATAGGAAGCAAACTATTGGAGATAGGTATAGGGAGTGTTACAGCAAATCGATGTAGAATTGAATTCTGCTTTCAACAGTTGAAGATAGGTATAGGAAATCCTAGTTGTAATCGTCATAGAATTTGATGCTGAATTCATAAAGATAAATTGAAAATATTTTAGAAAGAAAGTAAGTATTAAATTATCGCGATCCGAAACCTTCTAACTAGCCAGTTCCGTGGGAAACTCTGTATATAATCAGTAGCCCTAATTACCCTCCGAGTGTAAAGGTAGATTCCATACACTAACATTTATTTCTTATTATAGATAAACGATAACCATTCTTTTTTGTTTTATCCAATTCTTCGTACTTCATTTCAGGATATTCCTCTTTTGACGTTCAGTCATAATTTGAAAAATATCATAACTAATAATTCCAAACGAATATGTGACAATCAAAAACCCTTATATCGCACATTTTATATACATGTATCATTACTTGCAAGTAATAATATTTGATGACTATTTGAAGATATTAAAACAAATCCATCAATGTAACTATAGCACCTGCTACATACTTATCACTAGCTGGCGCAATAATCTGATTCTTAAAGGAATGGATTTTAATTAAAACATTCACTTATGTCTAGCTGTTTTAAAGCACATGTAATCAATCTAAAAGATAGGTATACATATATAATTAATACGGCCTAATTCTATATTGACACTTTGCAATGGGTAAATTAAGACCAAACTAATCGATATTTAAAAATAGGTGCCAGCGTTGATATACACTCTCTAGAATGAGTGCATGACCGGAAACTACAAGGTTATCATAAAGTAAGGTATTTTTTTAACAATTAACAAATAACAAAAAAATAAACGAAATCTAATTGCATAAATAAGGAATGACATTTCACTGTATCTATGGAAAACCCCCTGGATTTAGTAAGAGAGTGGGGTCCTGTTAAATGAAAACATATAGCAATATGATACAAAAATTGGAACAACAGGGTCTCTCAAATAGAAATTGAAAATATTTAAATGTGAATAACCGAACAGGCCCACTTGACCTGATGTTTATGGGAATACCATTAAACACATAGCTAGTTTGATATGAGAAGCTTGTTTAAAACAATTTGACAATTGGCAACACGAAAATATAATGTTGCGGAATGTAGTAGTCTTCTATTCTTTATATTAAACCACATCAAGTCCTTCAGCTTATGGGAAACAGGTTCCGTACACTTTATACCAAATATGAATCGTAAACTTGAGTTTTGAATTTTTTGGATTTTACAAGCACAGAGCAATTGTTTGGTCTTTTTATTGTGAAACATTCTATTTGAATATGTACATACATAATTTTTAAAGTAGCATCAGAACGCTAGACGCATAAATTAACATGACCGCTAAAATTTAACTCTCCATTGAGTATTACGCCCACATTTTTGATGATAGGTTTTAATGGAATGGTGAAAGATGATGAAAGATACTATCAATAACAATATTTATTTCGTTTCCATATACGCAATCAGTTCTAAGTTTTTTAGGACCAAATAAAATCACTTCTGTCTTGCTGGCATTCAGGCAAAGAGAGTGTTGCTGGATACGAGAACCAGATTCTCGATGTCCAAATTTAGCTTTTTGACACTCATCTGTGACACCATTCGGGGGAAGCGAATAATATACATATTTGGGTAACATCCGCGTAGAAATGACATTTGCTGTATCGTATGTAATTAATAAAGGAAGAGGTACCTATACAAGGTGTCCGCGATATACAAAGCATCCTTTTAAGGGATGATAGCTACAACGATTTAGAAACAAAAACATATAATACATCTTGGGTCTATCTGTAAGCGTAAACGAGAAAAAAAATTATTTCTAAAAAACCTTATTTGGTCAAACTGTACAAGAAAACTCATCCATATGGCTTCTTAAATAACCAAAAAACCATATCAAAAATTTAGAGTTGAAAATAACTGAAAACAACGATGAAAACGAATTATTTAATACTTTGAAATTGAAGCTTGGTGTCATTTCTCTTACACCATACTGTACACATTTTCAATAGAAGCGGCAGATGCAGCCAAATATCATATGTTAATACGACCTTGAACTACATTCGACCATTGTATCGTACGAAGTCAATACGTTTTAAAAATATCCGATCAATAGGAAAGAGGTACATATCTTTGAGTTTTTTTTAATAACGTTATGATAATAAAATCGATGTTATGTTGAAGTTAGAGTAAAAAGGGCGTGTTTAATAGCAGCTTTCGATCGATAAATGAAAATTTAAGTTGTATATCTAATAATAGTGCAATTATGTTATGGCGCTTTAAGCTCTTTCGCAAAGGCTACTACAAAATTTAGTTCTTTTCTTTTATTTGTGATAAATTGCTGGTCCTAAAAAGACGTTTTTGAGAGACAGGATAAAATGTAT
Organism: Popillia japonica; assembly: GCA_004785975.1. NCBI lineage: Eukaryota > Metazoa > Arthropoda > Insecta > Coleoptera > Scarabaeidae > Popillia > Popillia japonica. The sequence continues at coordinate 33,258 of ML219606.1, read as the reverse complement.
TACAGGAAAGGCTCGATGTGTTGCCCATTTGCAAGAACACACGCCTGTAATCGTTGGGTACTGATCAGCTGGCGCTGTACAGTATGCGTCGAAGTTTGTGACATGAGAAATAATTTTTTTTCTCGGTTACGCTTACAGATAGACCCAAGGTGTATTATATGTTTTTGTTTCTAAATCGTTGTAGCTATCATCCCTTAAAAGCATGCTTTATATATCGCGGACACCCTGTATATATACAGTAAAGCAAAGGCGCCAGTATAGAATCCTGTGGTACGCAACACAACTACTTCTGTTAAGATGATAATTATGTAGCAATTGCGTTCGATCCCAAACCGATTTATACATATCCCTTATTTTATGTTATATGAAATATGGGGTATCTTCATGTGCAAGGTTGAGATTAATAACCCCAGGTATACAGCACTTGCAATCGCTAGCATATACAGTGAGCAGCAAAAGTATTCATACAGCTATGCAAATCAGGAATAAGTGTTTATGAAACTATGTATGTTTACTGCTTATAAAAATATTTAACAGATGTCACGTAGAAGTACATCTATTTCAAATGTTCCCCTGCCATACAAACAAATAAAATGTAAATAATGTGATTGTTATGTTATTTATTGGATAAACATACACTATAAATGCAACGCAAAAGTATTCATACCTACAGCTATTTTAAATACAAAATACAAAGAGATGGCAAAATTTGAGTATCTTGTAACACCACCTTGGCATCGCTGACGACCCTCAATCGTCTTGACATGGACTCAACTAGTTTCGCGGTGACAGCGAATCTATTTTGTTCCACTCTTTTATGGGCCCGTTTGCCAAGTCTGTTTTGCTTCTAATATGATGTTGCCTGATCTGTGGTTTGAGGTGATGAGTTCATATCGGGAGACTGGAGAGGTGTTTTAAGAAGCGGCAAAATGCAGCTATAAGTGGAAGACCAAAGAAACTTACCGAGCGCGTGCATCAAGCGAACATACGACAAGTACGAAAACATCCTAAGATTAGTGCGATAAAATTGACCTCATTTATTCAACTGACATTTAGTAAACATGTATGCACAGATACAGTTCGAAAAGTGTTACTTGGTAAAGGTTTCAAGGCAAGAGTGACTAGGAAGAATTCACTGCTTAACAATGTGAAGAGGCTAAAGCGTCTCGCGTTTGCCAAACAATACTAATTAATTAATGCTCCTCCAGACTTTTAGAATACAGTTATTTTTACGACCTGAATTAAATATTACGTATTCGGATCCGGTGGACGCCATTTGGCGTGGAGGAAAGTGGGGCAAAAGAGCAAAACCTACGAGCTATCGTTAAACACGGAGGAGAGTCCGTGATGGTATGGGACTGTATGTCGGCAAATTGGGCACGAAATTTAGTTATTCTTCCAAGTTTAATGGATAGATTTGTTTACATGAACATATTAAAAACAAATCTTAAACAGAGTGCAGATATGGAGTATTATATAATACTCCAAAACTTCTTGAAACACCTGCCCAGTCTCCGGACACGAACCCCATAGAAAATCTATGGCATCACCTCGTAGAACATATCAAGCAACATCACATTAGAAGCAAGACAGACTTGGAGAACCGGGTCACAGAAGAGTGGAGCAAAATAGATTCGCTGTATACCGCCAAATTAGTTGAGTCCGTGCCAACATGATTGAGGGCCGTACCAACATGATTTACATAGCTGTATGAATACTTTTGCTGCTCACTGTATATGCAAGCGATTGCAAGTGCTATATACCACTGATTGGACAATTGTACGCAAAATTCTAAAAATGTATCCATATAAATTGAAAATGCTGTTTGAATTAAAGGAGGCAGATTTATGTAGGATATTTCCATAGTTATGCCGTATTTTACGGAGAGATGGGGTATATTTCACTCTGAATGGTCAATACTCAAATCAGTAGAATTTGGTCTGCAGAAAATTCACAAAAAAATAGTTCAAGAAGGTCTTCTTCACAGGAAAGTCACCATTTAGTGCAGTTTTACAGGATTACATTACTACATTATTGTTCCTTATTTCTACAAGGAAATGCAGAATGGGGAAGCCGTATCTGTAACTGTAAACAGTGAGCAATACTTGCAATCTATGATTACTGACAATAGGGTTATTTAAAAAGTTTAGTGTTTAGAGGACGACCAAGCATTATTACAAAGCAAATTGGTGCCATTTAACTGGAAATGTTACGGAATGCTGTACGCAAATTGGATGTAAAAATTGGTAAGCTTACAGCAATAAAATGTTTCTAAACGGCTGCATGAAACTTTGAAGTTCAAAGACTACCTACTTTAGCACAAATTGCTACAAAGTGAGAAATGTGAAACCAAATCTACCAATCTGCATATTTCCTTACGTACCAGTAACTTCTGCAAAAGCGTAGGTAATTAAATTTAGGCAAAACCACTATCATTAATATTTACAGCTCACATAAAAATAATCATATTAAAAAAGTGATAAAAGTAATAAAAATAAATTCCGCTCTCATAGGCTAAGATTAAACCGAAAGTATCACTCCAACGCTAAATTGCCTCGCTAATTACAAATAAGACTTATAAGACCTAATTTATTAATGCTATCAACCGTTTAATTGGTAGTATATCAAATTATCTCTGCTACGAAAATAAAGACTCTTGTATATTTCGGAAATTATAATTATTATAGATATATTTACTTAACAAAAAAATGACGTAATATATCAAATTTTGTGTAATATTTAATCTGACATGTAGTTCATGATCCTCCAAATATGATTTGCATAGTTATGGATCAACAAAATTAGGTTTATCAACATGTAGTGCGTTGTATGTACGTATGTGTATGTCGCCAATGGTGACTTAGTTTCAGCATAAGATTGGAATATTTCGCTGGGAGGAGCCCAACACACCAACAGCTCAACAAGCCAAATTACCGCAAACTAGGTTCCAGAAGGATACCACGGCTTTTTTGACTCTACCATAAAAACAATTCAGGATACTAATGAGACTTGTGATCGACAAAACACCGATAAGCGGCTCAACAAAGCAGAACTCCTTCCAGATCCTTGTTGTATATCTCCAAAGGAAATAATAGCTAAACAGGATGTGCAATACCGTAAATGTTCACAGAAGTTCCACGTTATGTGTCCCCTGCTCCTCCGCAATTCAGAAGAGACAAATACCATGTGCAATTTATGCACATCTAAAACGAGGATTACTAACTGTGAACTATTTAGAAGATACACCACGGCATTCCAAACAGACATATATGCTATACAAACCTGTGCGTTGAAGAGTGTGCATCGCCAAGCGCCAACGACAGTCAGGCAGCCTTAAAGGCCCTAGCATCAAATCATATAGCTTCCAAACTAGTATGGGAATGTGTGCAAAACGTAACTGGCTAAACACAACAAAGTCATGTTGGTGTGGGTGCCAGGACACTAGAGTACAGCAGCAAAAATTGCAGTGCGTGGTGCAATCAATGAGTGGATTGTGAAACAACACCAATCAAACTGGAACCATGTACCTGGACAAAGACACAGCAATCGGATGAAGGAACGACCGCCAAAACGACTAACTGCTTACATACTTGCACTAAACAGGATTCAGCTGAGGGCAATAACGTGTCTACTAACAGGACATGACTGTCTAAGAGGTCATCTGCATAAGATGGGAATTTACAAAGATAAATCCCTATATAGACTCTGCAATGAGGAGGAAGAAACAACCTCCCACATTCTCTTCGAATGCACAGCACTAAGCCAACGAAGGTTTGCTATGAAAAGCGCATTGGAATCACCGCTGGGGAAAAATTTACCATTCAGTTTCCTAAACCTAATCAAGGAAACTAACCTGTTTGAGTAAAACAAAATCAAAGTAGGAATAATACAATAAGCCTTGCAGGACCCATTGTTAGGGATGTTAAAAGACCTACGTTGATCAAAATCAATCAATCATGGAATCAGAAGGCTAGTTTGGTACGGAAAATTTAATAACAGCTGGCGCATCATTTTTATCATTTGGCGACGTCGATCAAACCAAATATCAATTAAAGAAGCAGTTATGTTAATAATTGTGTAACAACAAAGTTACGGCAAGTGTTTATGCAAACCAAAAAAAAAAATTGCAACAGTAGTAGACGTGTGTCTGAAAGAAAGAAAACCTCATGCAACAGCCGCTGCCACTAATCATTACCTTGCGTTAACAAGTAAGGAAGGTTTTCCAGTTCTTTGCACTTTTCGTTATATACTTTCAATGGTTATTTTGTACTTTTTAAATAACTATAATGCAGTTTGCGTAAATTTTCAGTACCTAGTAGTCCAAAATGATTTTGCATCAGCAATGCAATTCAGACAGAAAAAAAAATAATATTTTTAAGTTTCGAAAAAATTGTAAGGTATAGATACATCTTTTTTTGTATAACCTTTCAGTCAAAGCACTCTCAACGAATTAAATTGACCGATTCGGATTAATGTCACAATTTTCAAACGCTCATAGAACAGAATACACAACAAATAAAAATTATATCTACGGTATCTGGATAAAATGTTGTTTATTGGTCCAACACGTTTTCAATGGATTTTACAAAATAATTTGTTGAAACTCACCAGTATATATTTTTAACTTAGTGTAAGGAGAATAGAGATAAATTATACAAAAGAAAAAATACAGAAGAATACATGCGTCGTAGAAAATGTCAAAAATAATAAGCTACCGGAAGATAGTAAAATTAATGTAGAAATACTAAAGGCAGGACGGAAGAAATTACAGAACAAAATTACGAGAGCTTATCCAGAAAGTGCAGAGAAAATCATCAGTCGATTAATAGTAGTTCTTAAAGATTGTGCAAAAGCTGTCAGTCAGAAGCAGCCGGTGCACAGTGGTTCAGAGGCGGCAAAAAATCAGTTTTGGAAATTGGTGAATTGCATTACAAATTTGCGGTAAGTTAGTCAAAAGATCAAATGTAATTGAAAAAACGATTTTGTTGTGTTTATTGTCGACTAAGTATAACATATTACCATTCAAAGTCAGTACAAATTATAGTCCCGTAATTAGCGGTTAATATTATTGCAATAAACACTTCTAGTTTGACCTGTATTATTATCAAAACAGAAATTTAAAAGATGTCCATGTTTATTGTTCATTATAATACATGCATTTTAACGAAAATGTTAATTGTTGTTATAATTATTGTAAATATTACAATCGCTTACAAAATAAAATTCAAGTGGATTTTTCATAATTAGCTCCGCTTGCGCCCGGCTTGAGATTTAGCTTACCTAATTGGTAATTATGTATGTGTAGTATCTGTTGTATAAATTTCAGCTGCTAGTTTGGAAGATAAAGTGTTTTTAGTAGACGTAGGCGCAATTATTAGCAATCAAAATACTGTCGTTTCTTATAGAAGCTTCGAGCGCAGTTGTGAACTGTACATTATTGTGTAGTGCGTTACGTAACCAAATTCCAGTACAAGTTCATTTGGTTCTATAGAATTTGTGTTAAAAAATTTACGGTAAGTAGCAGTAACAAGTACCATTTTCAAGATATCTAACTAACTAAATATATTGTTAGGATTAAAGTGTGATTATTTTATTCTTCGCTTACTTTTTATAATTCATAAAGTACAGTATTATATTTATGAATTAGTACAAAATTGTTATTGGACACTACAGTTGGGTTACTGGTGAGTAGTGTGACACCATGTCGATTTTTTCAGTTTCTTATCGGGAGTTGTCTGGTGGTTTTCTTGTATGTGAACGTAAAGTAGATAGTTTGTGCGATCAGATAAAACATACATATCACAATTTAACGAATGTACAAATAGGTATGATCAAATGAAGACTACAAAAAATATTTTTGCCGACATTTAACGCAAAGTGGTAGGAAGCACATGGGAATCGAGAATTGTTTTTTCTGCAACATGAAAATTGTTGGAAGGTCCAAACAATGGACAAACAAAGTTTCTCCGCCACCAAAAAGACAAAAACAATTTTGTGGGCAACTGTATTTTGAGATCCTTACGGATCGGCGAGTATTACGCCAATTTGCTGCAACAATTAAGCGACAAAATCAGAAAGAAACAGCCTCATTTGCCAAAGTAGAAAGTACTTTTCCATCAGGACAACGCGACTGCCAACAAGTCTGCGAGTGCAATGGCAAAAATTCATGAATTGCCATTTTAATTAGTGTCTTATTTGCCCTTATATTCTCCAGATATGACATCCAGCGATTATCATCTGTCAACCTGCAAAATTGGCTCGGCGGTAAGAGATGTATTACTAATTTGGAACATTGTGTTGAACTACCAGAAAACTATATTGCAGAATAAAAAAAAATTCAAAAAAACTTGCGTCCACGTAGTTATCGAACGATCCCCGTATGACGAATAATATGTAGAGCTGAAATATTACCGACTATAGTGTTTTTGGCGGTCATTAGCCTCATCCTTATGGTTTTGGAAACTCGGAGGTTGCATCAAATTATAAGCCAAAATGCATCCCAACAAGTCACAAAACAAATTGTCCCATTCAAAATGCCGCTAATTGTACACAATTTCTAAACTTCGATGAGTTTGCTAATGCAATAGCTAAAACCAGATTTTTAGAATGTAGCTGTCGAGATAATTATAGTAAGAAGTAATCTGAATTGAAATATGTACTTAAACATTCTGTATGTGTATCAGTTGAGTAATATAAAACTATGATCGCGATCAAATTAATTAGCTACCTGCGATCTTACGGAACGAACAATAAGGTCAAATGTGGTGCAGGTATAATATATCCGGTGATTGCTTAATTTTGCTTAATTAACGATTGTTTAAAACTACAAAGGTGGACCTGTGTCTGTCAAAGGTCAAAAGAACGGTACAATGAAACTGCAAATTTATCGGCGCACAGAAACGTGTCTATGTGACCTATAGATATCACGATAAGATCACAATCTAATTCTTTTATTTCGTTTATTAGAAGCATCCACTTTTTTTAAGAATAATATTAAAATATACGGCAAACGAAATATTTTAATTAAAACGAGAATAACACTTTTGTAAATAGTATAACTTGAAGATCATAACAGATAGAATAGTGCTCTCGCGAACTTTTTTGTAGAAAATTTGATGCTCTACAAAAAAACGTCTTGCAAAGATTTTGATAGCTTGCACCGGTTATAATACAAGTCGGTTATAAATTATGGTTGTTACATTCCTATATTAATTGAATAATGCTAACTAAGTAATACACTTTCTTTCATTCTTTTGTAATAATTTTATTTTCTAACAGAATTGAATATAATTTTATTAAAAATTGTTTTGAATCCTCATAGATATCACGTTTTGAACCCGAATTTGTGACTTGGCTGTGCGCCTTATACTTGATCTTCTCCGTTATAAAAATAATATTAACATTAAAAATTATTATTATTAGCGGTTATCCTGAATATATATTTGATGTTTGCTAAACATACATACATATTAAACAAAAGTATACTATATAGTGCCAAATATAATTTTCAAATATTGTCACAACTATCCCTAATACCTGTAACTGTTTTCTATTTATTTTTCTATTATGTTATCAAAGCAAATTGACATTTGCGAAAAATTTCACGCACAAAATAAATTGTACATATCTACTTTCATTTATATTGGGCACTGCAGAAATTTATGTTTATTCAAATAATTAAAAAGTGGAAACTAGTTTTCAAACAAGTAAATTGAACTTATATTTTGAATCTTCGAAACATGCATATATTCCCAAGTTTAAATTACTTAAAAAGTAATCTAAAAAAAATACCAACAAAATTATGTGAACATAGATCTTACCAATATATAAATTCCTAACAGCAGATGATTTATATTGAACACCATGATGCTGCCGCGAAACAATTCAGTTCTTAAATTTCAGAGACACTACACAACTACAACCTTTTTAAAAGTTTTTTTTTAATCTGAGACTCAATACAACGGAATAAAATCTAAGAAATCATTATCGTTGCATTTTCTACTTAAACGAAGCGGTTACGATTTAAAAAATCAAATAATATGATACTGAAATCGCGTCGCGCGTGTTTAGCTAACGTCACGGTTCCGTTTTTATCGGTCAACTCTAGAAGAATCTTCTTCGTGCGATATCTTAGGTGAATCTGATAGCTGAATAAAGCGCGAAGAAACGGAAGGCTACTACTACTACTGCCGTTGCTTCTGCTACATCAGATCGCATCCCTTCCTATAATAGTGGTTCTAGTTGTTTGGCATCAGTGTTCGCAACGACGCTTCCGAGACCCTCTCGATGAAACGGCGGTCTTTCGATGGCACTTCTGAGGATGCGTTCCCATTGGTTGGCGTACTTATACCGCCGCTACGGCGGTGGTGGATTGTTATCGTCGGATAGATGTCATCCGCACACGCATGCACGACGCACAGTGAATCAGTACGGTATAATCGGGGGAAATAAGCATATTTTCATCAATTGTGGTGGAGGTGCTCGCTCCCGTTGCGTTAACTCGTCGATGAGTACCTATCGTTTGATAAGTTGGAACTCTCTGGATGATTTATATAATTAAATATTTAGGATGAGGTTTAAGTTTGTGATTTTCGCACCTGTTAGATTTCTTCCTTTTTTAGAATTTGTCGTAACACGATGAAATAGTTATTTACCTACCTAGTGTGTGAAAACAAAATTTCCAATGCTGGAAATTGGGTTCACACACGTGGGAGGTACAAAATTTTTTAGAACGAGCAAATTTTTTAGTAAATCATAATTATTTATAACGATATTACTATTATTACTACTATTATTTTTTAGGTTATGATATGATTACATTGTCAGTTTAGAATTGATAATTAAGAATATAAGTAATAGATGGCAGCATTTTAGTTTTTAATTAATTCTGCAAAATTTATAACATTCCATTAAGTTTTAGTGGTAATTGATACTTTAATAATTATACTGTAATACTGTCTTACTCAATTAATGCAATTTTTACTTCTCCGCACTAGTATTTAAAACTCACTTACTCCAGGTATGTTCTTGTTCTCGATTTGGTGATTTGTAGTTTCCCAAATTCCACAGCAAATGCAGAGGATGACATCTTAAGTCGGTCTACAGCCGCAAGCGCAATAATAATTAATTAATTAATTAATTCATGGCCAGGCGCCCTGTAATTGACGCAAGTTGAAGAATGTGAGGGCGTAAATTATTATATATTGTAGAAATTTAGAAAAATATTAAATTTAATATAGGCTCTGGCTCAAGTCAACAAGCTGAGTGCTAAAGTTTTAAAAAAGCTCCTAACTGCTCACAGAACGTAGTTTATATGCTTAGATCAAGTTTATATGATGATTGAGGAACGGCTAACATCAAACATAACCTATAATCGCTACAACCATAATATAATAATTGTAATTTGGATTTGTCTTGTGCGTTTTATATTCATGACTGCAAAATATCAGCTAACAAAGAATTTTTGAAAGTAGTTGAAGCGGTAATTTCGTCTGTTGATGAGTAGTATTTATGAATTTGACGTTTTTTGTTCGATTCGTTGACTGAACGCATTCTGACGGCTTCGGGCACATTTCAAATGTGGCCACTATTACCAATCAGCTGATCGGTCACAACACTGGTCAAACTTTATACTGAACGATTCACGGCAGTTAAACCACTCACTTGACACAACCTAAAGACTTTGTATATTTTAATATAAATATTGTAAACCTTTACATATTAAATTATCTAACAATCACTATGAAATAAATAGGCAATGGAACTTCGACTCCATTCGACTTGGCAGATTTCGGCCTACTAAATAGTCAGTATTTTTTTACAAAATGGACTGACCCTGTCGTTCTAAAATATTGAAATTGTAGCTGTTACAAAGGCAGTTGCGTGACATGGACTCACTGTATAAGCTGGGTATGATACACAACGCCTGGATGAGTAATACATCGCACTAAACTGTACAATATTTTAAAATCGGTTTTTACAACAATTTATTTAGTCAAGCCCTAGTTTTGGAAACAGACTAGCTAGACTAGAAAGCTGTGTGTCGGGTATACAAGAACAGCCTCCAAAACCAGCCCTCAATCAAGACAGTTACTTTTTAATCAACTCAAAAGTAACGCCCAAACAATAAGCTAGTTTGAAAATCAGTGAAGCTACTAAAAAATTTTGGAATTGTTTTATTTGTTTAGCAAAGCAGGATATTTTCATTTATTATGTAGTTCTAGTCCTTGGAAGTTTCTATTAAGTTTGTGATGATATATTTTCCAAAACAACCGACAGTAAAGATAATTATCTGTGAACATTAAGAAATCATGATTTTTTTTTGAAATAGCATTTTTGTTTATATGTGGCAACATGTGACGCGACAATAATATTATGAAACAATACAAACTGATAAAGTACCTTAAAATAGAAACTACATAGCGTAGTTGTTTCTAATATATTAAACCATATTTTACAGAGATGACGTAACCTAGCTGAGCAAAACATAACTAAGGGAGCATGAAGTACCCTGTGTTCCCCATTTCTTAAATTAAATTCTTCTTTTCGTAAAAAGTGACGGTATATAACGATTGCGAAAATACACACGTTGGCGTCATCTTTGAGATAATGTAATATACCTATTGCAAATCATATTAATATCTGTAATTTCTGAGATATTGATAAAAATTGAAAAATCCTTTAAAGTTTGGGTGTGGTAGGTGGGCGTACTTTTAAAGGGGCACTATTATTAATATTAGTACTTTTCCAGCGTTGATGTATATGCAAAGGTGGCCTCTTTTGATAAATAAGAAAACAGAACAATTTTAAATATTGGTGATATAAGGCACCCTACCTCAATCATTTGTATTTGTCAAGATAGATTACGTCATCTTTGAGACTTCAGAGCAAATTATATTGAAAAATATTTTTATACAAATTGTACTTGCTACAATGTTGGAGATATTTATAAAAACTGAAAAATCAACAAACTTTACAGAGGCTGTAACCATAAATTAAGCGATTTAAAAAAAAGTAATTAATATAGAAAGTATTCGGAATAAATTGCGCAATCGGTACAGATTCGGACGAATAGAAGTATGTATTTCATTCCGATAAAACATTGTAGTACAGCATTATATTCTTTTCTAAATAGTGATAGGTATTTGAATACCTGCCCGTAGTCGTGTTTTATTCAATTAACACTTCACTGCGGTTTAACGCTTAAAATTATTTAAGTCACTTGTCAAGTGATAATAACACACAAAACGAAACTATCTATCAAAAGTAACCCGATAGTTTGACACAAGTCAATATTCTAGAAATATAAAAAATCCAAGATAACCTCTTTATATTACAAACAATTAGAGCTAGAACCAAGTTGCCTTAGTAGATAGCAGATACAGGAAGATAATTAGTTAATAGTACACAATAGCCACATCTTGATACTATTACACCCTAACAACAAATACTACCGTAAAATTTGAGATTATTGAAGTAAATTAACTAGCTTTTTTTACACCACTATTGCATGTTCTCCACCGCAAGTTCCACGCATATTTCTTTACCTCACAAAAAAGAATAATTTCAAAAAAATTATAAGCACCCACAATTCCAACCAATTCAAACCTTCATTTTGTTCTTGTAAGGTTACCAACTTTTCTTCCAAATTGTACACAGCAACATTCCTGGCTGAATTGCATCAATTTGTTCCGTAATATTGTTTTTTTAATTCTTGTAGCGTTCTTGGTCACGACTAGATTCAGTTTTGAATATGGACTCCACCATTCAAATTAGATTGGGCCTCATCTGTCCATAAAATACGGGATAACCGATCGGGTTCAATTTCCGTCTGAGCTATTACTCACAAAGAGAATTTGTACCTAGTAACTAAATTTTCTTCCTTTAATTCAAATTGCATTTTCAGTTTATATGGATACATTTGTAGAATCTTGCGTAGAATTTTCTAAGCTTGTGGCACTTGCAATTGCTTGGATATCGCATTAGCAATGCTGATTGCTAGTGAATTACCTCTGTCTATGTCCTGATTTTTATTAAGCCTCTATTATTAAACCCCTGCAACTTGGACACCACCAATACTTGGCCTTCCTGATTTTGGTAGATCAATTACAGACGCTGTTCTTTCAAATTTTTGTGTCAAATTGCGGTACGCTAAACACCACTGAACGAAACCAATTCTTGTTTGTAAATTCATGCTATTACAATTTGAGTCCTTTGAATTCTACATTTGCTTGAGTTTTAATTTCAATATTGATTTCGTTTTTACAACTCGTTGTAATGACTTTTGTTTCCTATAGATATAGTAAAATATCCCATTCTTTAGCAATTAGATTTCGTTTATTTTTTGTCATTAACTTAATTTATTAAAAAGTTATAATAATTTAAAATATACCCCTTAGTTTATGATATCCTTGTAGATACTTTGCAAATTGGTAGAAAGCTTCTTGAAAACTGCAGTATTGCATCACTTGACTTTAAGTACATTCAGCGAAATTTCTATAATTCCATAATATCATTTTGCAGTTTCCCTATAAATATTTAGCAACTGCGTAATAGTTGAGAATTACCTAAAATTTAATTCTTGAACGTAATGAAATGACAGAAATATTATTTTGTAAATGTCACACTTCTTAGATAAGTAGGGGAGTTACCTGTGATATACGAGCGAAATTTGCCGAGAGGTAAACCGCTAACCAAAAATAAATTATTATAAGGAGATGGGGTGTTCAAACCGGGCAATAGCCAAGAAATTGGGGCGATTCCATCACCTTATCAATAATGTTACAAGTTTAGGTAATTCCTACGGCAAATATCGTCGTAAAAGAACTAATGAAAAACTTACACGAAGACAGCACTAATCGATATTTCGGTTAGGCTCTTCTGGTAATATAACCGCACAACAAATCAAATGTGATTTAAATTTGCCAGTAACTAAGAGACGTGTACAACAAATTTTATCCGGTAGTAAACGTTTTAGATGGCATAAAAAGGTCTCAAAACCACCCTTAAAGTAGATTCACAAACAAGCAAGGCTGACATTTGCACAAAATCATATGAGCTGGGATATTGAATGGAAGAACGTCATATTTTCCGACGAAAAGAAATTTAATTTGGACGGACCTGATGGCTCTAAATATTATTGGCACAATTTGCGTATCACTGAAGTTGCCATGTATAGAAATTTTGGTGGCGATAGTGCAATGTTTGGGCGGCCTTTACCCATAACAATAACACTTCTATATGCTTTATTTCGATACGAATAAATTCTTATATAGAACTTGTGGTTCTAATAGATTTTGGTGAACAAATGTTCACCGTTGCAAGACTGGATATTTCAGCAAAACAACTCAGCTATTCATTCTTCCAGACGATCCAAGGAGTGGTTTCAACAAAAAGAAATGAAATTAGTGGAATTGCCTGCTCGCTCACCCGACTTGAACCCAATTGATAATCTTTGGGAAATATTGGCTAGGTAGGTATATCCCAATAATAACGAGATGTTGGAATGAGATTCCTGCTTCAACATTGACGAAGTTAATAGACAGTACCTATGAAGAACCGAATTTTTTAAATTGTTTTGAATAAAGGATCCACTCATTACCAAGTTTATCAAAAATTCAAAAATGATAATGATTTTATTTTGTTTAATTATTTTTCTGTAAGTGGACCTATAGAAGTTTCGCTGTTGTAATTTACCATTATTATAAATACTTTCTGTAAAAACTGTAATATATGTAAAAGCTGTAATATATTTTTTCATTGTTATTTTCACTTGTGTTAACCTTTCTTTCCAATGAAACTTTACATAGTTTGCCGGATATTTTAAGAAAAACATTATATTCTGTTCAATAGTTTATGTGGAACTATAGAAATTTTGCTGTGTATACAGAGAGTTCCATTTAAAAAATAATCTTTATTAGTTTGAGAGTGTCCCAGGTAGCAGACTGACGTGAAAATGACGTGAATATTTGGAGAAAAATGGATGACGACGTCGATACACCAATTATCGACCAAAAATGAACGTCATTTTAATGACTAAATAAATACGTCTTTAGTTGACGGCGAAAAGACGTGAATTCGACGTTATTCCTATTTGTTGTTAACAAAATGAATTATGTTAACTAGGCCCATCACTAAATCACCTATTTATTTTTATAAATATTTATAATCAGTCAATTTGATTTAAAATTGAAACATAATCGACCATATATCCATCTTATTATACAGACTAATTTGTACCTAATTATCTTTTTTCTTTTTATACCTGCATATTTTCTTTATACCTATAAAAACCTATAACTTAATTTAAAAAAATGTAAGTACCTACTATGTAATTTTATGATTTTATCCAAAGCCTTTGAATAGCGCGCTCAAATACCCACCATATTCCCGTTGATTCTCGCAAGGGACGTGGTTCTAGACAGTTCTAGATGGGTGTTCAAGACAACGTGCTATTTTACCGTTTCTCATCGTTTGCCATCGTGTAAAGTATGTGCTTTGTGTAATTGTTGAAGAAAACGAAATCGTAACCAAGAGTAGGTGATTTATTGTTTTTAACTATGTCTTTTGCAAAGAGTACAGTTTTTAACCTTACTTTTCGTATTCTGTTTTGAAAGTAGTACAATTTATTGTTATATTGATGAAAATGTTAGAGCTAAATGCATGGGTATTACCATTTGAACTTTCTTGCGAAAATACAGTTTATGTTTCTTTTCCTTTAATTCATTCACTGTATTTTATATTATACGAATGTAAGTCCATAATTGGCAAGATATTAAGGTAAGATGGTTTGCTATAGCTATATGTGTAATAAATTAGTCATCATATTATTTTTGTTTGATTTGCCCACCTTATATACCTATGTGACCAATAGCAAAGATTTGCTTGTACACCAAAGAGAATAATTCTCGTCCGAGCGCACAGTGAACATAACAAAGTCCAATACAACATTACTGAATCTTTTGTAGTAAATACATTGGCACAAAAAAACTACATATTAAAAACTTTATTTCCCAATTGTACCATTGTGTTTACTACAAAAAAACTCTGTAACGCCGTATTGCACTGTGTGCTACGTTCAATATGCACCTGTTCTTATTAAGAACGTCACCACAACGTCATTCATAAATGGCAAACGACGTCCGAAACTCACGTTTATACGACGTCCGGAAATGACGTCGACGGTCTGTGACATTATGATGTCTTATTCGCGTGTTAAGGACGTCGCAGCATTGGTACAATCGACGTAATCAGTGACAAGATATCGACGTTTTTGTGACGTCAGTCTGCTATCTGGGGTATCACCTAACACTTTATACAAGCATGCATTTTCAAATGACGCATTATCAATATATGAGTTGTACTATGTATAGGTAGATCTAAATATCTGCCAGAGTACTGGCATAGCTCGTGTTCTCAGTAAATTTTAATATAACAACAACGGAAATGCATTACAATCTGTACTAACAATTTGATTCTGTCCGAAAAGCTAGCACGGGCTATTTTTTAGGACTTTACTTCGAACAATAACAAGGAACTGCACTCCGCAAAGCTTTAGAACAAATTAAAATATGTTCTGTGTACAAAATCCTTTTACTTTATTAATATTTTCATACAGTTTTAAATCTATTTAAATATTATTACAGGAAACTGTTGTTTATTATTGATCATTTGATAATTTCATATGTTCGTTTACTATATAATTTATATAAAATAAAATTATTTTAATTAAGCAGATTTCCAGAAGGTTCAAATACTGTGTATAGTATATTACTTATTATTGTAATAACAAACTATAATTATCCAATTACTCTTCTCCGCCACGGAAATGCAGTAGTGAGAAAAAATATAGAAGAAGGACGTAAATTTAATCTTGTAACTTATTTAATATTTCCCGGATACTTCAAATTACAATCGTATAAATGTCTTTTGTGAATATTTCACTTGAATAATCGCCTTTACATAGTTAAGGGTTCGCCCCACTGTGCACCGGATTCGTGTCACCCGCACACGCACGCATCAGTGCGTATGTAGCAAGAGATCGATAGATCAATTGTGCGAAACGCACAACGCGTAACAGTAGGTACAACTACGGCAATAGCATCAACAACAGCCGCCGAAATTCGCAACAACAATGAAGCTGTCAAGGGAGTAGCCGGCGCTGCAAACACAACGCGCGCGGTTTCGGCAACATGAGGGGACGTCGACGACGACGGGTGGTCGACGCGGGAGAGTGGATGGATGCAGACGGAAAATTGGAAAATTTAATTTCGGAAGCCAGGAGAGTACAGGTCCGCTGCAAGGCGTGTAGTTATGATATAAAAGTTAGAAATTAATACAAATTTGTGAAGACATAAATAATAACAAAAAAATTAACTTTATTAAAGGTTTGTTGGTGGTTCTATGTAATGATGGAAGTAGACTTTATCACAAAAGTAGGAAAAGTGATCCAAAATTAAGTTAGTTTTTCACGTCTTGATGTAGAAGTTGAACAGTAAGAGCACTGTTTTACCCAGAAAACACTAATACATCTTAAGGAACCTATAATAGAAGACCGACCGCTTCGAACAGAGTAAATAACTATCTAGCGCTCCTTATTGTTGTAGCATTCATAAGGGTTCCCATTGAATTGAAAAATATTCTTCTATATATTCCTGGCCATGTTGTGGTGCAGGTTCTGAGGTCAGCAATCAGAACATTAAAGAAACCCACAAAATCAGTATAAACACCCTTCTTAATATTGTGAGACTTTTGGAGGAGAACAAAAACAGTAAATTGTAAGCTACGTTACTCCACTGATAAAATATTCAAGTTGTTGCTCGAATATTTGAAAAAATAGAAGACATATGTAGAATTATTTTGTACGGTATTCTAGCATATAATAAATGTTTCTATTGTGATAAACATGTCTTTTCCACAAAAGTAAACTAACTTAAAGAGTATGAAACATTGTACAGTTCAGTAAAAGAATTTTCTGGCGACATTTGAAATAGGTAGGTTCCAAAATTACAAAACAAATATATATATTTATTAACGGGCTTTCATTTAATACCGAAACCCACGTGACCTCTTTTAGATATGCAACCTATTTAACAGTATGGTAATACATATTTTTAAAAATGAAATTCCACCAGAACTTTTTATTTACGTATATTGACAATTAAAATTTTACAGGTTAAGTTTAAATTGTAAATAATCACAACTAAGTAACGGAAAAATAGTTATAATAAATGTTGAAAGTGCTTTCAGTTGTTATCTAAACAAATATTTACTCTGCGTTTGAAATTTTGAAGGTTACGCCGGTTAGATAGCTTAGGGATATTTCTTGTTTTACCAACATACTCCCTCTGTCCCAAATTATGGTATACATTCCACCCAAATTCATGGAACAGTTCAGTTGTGCATGCGTCAGTTAAAAAATGACAGTTTGCTCAAAAGTAACAAGATACCCGTTGTGTCAAAATAATCCAAAATATTTTACACAAAATGTACAAAAGAGACGTAAAATCGAAACAATTAACGTATGAACAGCGTACTGGAATTTTACAGTTCTTGTTACAACACAAAAACGACAGCAAATTGAAGCGCGGTATTATTGGCCAAGCTGCTATGAAGTTTGATGTGTCTCGACTAACTGTTAACTGCCATTGAAACAGCAAAATTCCGTTTAAATATGTAAAATTGCCGTTAATGTATTATATGTATATATGATCTATACATTTAAATTAAGTTACAGCTTGAGTTATATAGTGTTAAAATGCAATAAAGCAAGGTTTGTATACCATAATTTGGGACAACTAGAAAAGAGAAATGTATACCATATTTTGGGACAGAGGGAGTATTATTTACGTCATCTTACTTGAGAGATCACGTGGGTTTCGATTCTAAATGAAAGAAGGTCCTGTACTAGAATACGAAAGAAATATATTTATTAAATCAAAACCATTAAAAAGTGACACCTGCAATTCTGTAAGGGCTAGTTCATAGCTCTCCGTTTGTCCGTCTGCGTTTATACGTTGACGGATGAAAAATTTTTTGCGGTTCATAGCGTTGCGTCTGTAACGTACGTTTATTGACAGATCAATTTCCTATGCTAACCGTTTTGTTGTGACAGGTCTAACCTCACTTTTTTCGTAAACGGATGAACGGACGCGTACAAAGTTCAACGTCGGTCAACTTTATCCGTTATCGGATAGACTGTGAAGCACATAAAAATAACGTGCTGTGATTGGTCAACGTACAAACGCAAACGGAGAGCTCTGAACTCCCCTTAAGTCTAAACATAAATTGTTCAAAATCTAAAAGGTCATTTTCAGAACATGTCATTAATGAAGGAAATGATACGGTAAATAAATTTCCTGGAATACGGTGGAAATGTCAATGTATACACAACAGATTTCTAATTAGGATTTGATCAGTATCTACTTTATTATTACACTAAATTGTTTTCGTCAAAAAATGGCAATATAATTTAACGAATTTAACTTAATAATTGCATTTAAGTTCTCTTAAATTCAGTCTGGCTTTTTTAACTTTGATACAAAAGCAAGCATGCACATTATACATTATGGAATGTTAATGGAAATCACTACAATAGCAAAAGTTGATGTCAATGTCAGGATATTAGACTGATAAAAGTGCAGCAATTCTCTTTAAGAAGAGTACATAAAGTTAATATCACTATATGACACTATCAAGCTATAGAATATGACAGCAAAAACTGACGAATTTCAAGAGATTTGGCAAACACGTATGGTGTATAGAAAGTAGAAGTGCATCTAGTTAGAGATTTAGGTACAAGAAATTGGAGTGATGTCAGCAAATGTGATGATCACTGTTGTTTCTTTTTTTTCACATACGAGGTTACCCCTGACCAAGAGGCTCCTTCTCCTTCCTACTACTCAGACAAAACAAAAATCTATCAGATAACAGCACGAGAATCCTCTTAAAAAAAAACTCTTCGCGATATGGGGTCTAGCAAGTTGATTTTCAGAGACACGCATGTTACTAAATTGAAATATTTGCGACATAATCCGAATAAAACTTCATTTCTCTCCAATTCAAGTAAAGCGTTTACGTTAACCGGTAGCGGAACAAAGTTATCAATTTGTTGTAGAAATTATTCCTGTAACGACAGTGCCTCTCATCTGGTAGAATCATGTGGTTTATATCTTCCACCATATGTTATGTATTAGCTTGTAAAGAAAATATAATAACTGTAATTGATGTCTAACCTCAAGCGATTACATGTTGGGTCTATCGACTAATATTTCATAACCGTTACGTTCAGGAGGATACACTCCTTCCACCACAAGCAGAACATTACCTGCACATTGAATATGTGTGGACTAGGGATGATAAGTAATGCTTCTCGAGACTGTTAGATCAACGCAAATAGCTACAAACAACTATACGTATAGCGATAGAAATAATATTAGAACTCGATATTAACATTCACGAAGTGCAATCTTAGGAAGCATTCATTTTCATTTTATCACTTAGTACATCAAAAATGTTTCTGTCCAGATGACTGTTGAATATTGACACTTACTGCAGTTTGTGCTTTACTGGAATATGGAATAAACTTAATGAATACGCAAGGTAAATAAGTTTGGTTACATATTTGTAACATTAGATGTGTATCAGCAGTTTTTTATATTATCACGCAAAGATGATACATCCAGAGAGAGCAATATGATTCATTATATGTATGATAAATTCAACGGTAGATTACGCGTAATGAATGTTAGTCCCAGAGCAAATATAAAGGGCTTCTAAATTGATGCAGTATATCAAGAATGTATTTATTCAATTTAAAGATATTGTCAAACATGAAAGCTTTTAGGACGAACACACTACTAACCACATCCTCACAGGTTAGGTAGCGGAAAATTATTTGACGGTCAGTAACAAAATAATACTGCATTCTATAAGTTGGAAGAGGAGAAGAAATTGATTATTGATAAAGGCACTAATTATCTATTTATCGCGTCTATATAAAGTTATTTTTTATAGTTTTTTCAACCATAGTTTAAAATCTTTATACATATGTTTTTGGCAGCAATTCGATTGATGGATACTGATCTTGTAATTGTGATCTAAAACAATGCTGGTCTAAGCTTCGTACGTCAGTTTTGCAGGGGGTGACATTACTTTTGAGGCCAACTATACATACCTATGACAAAGTCGTTCTAATCTTTCTTTGTTTTTGCTGAAAGTGCGTTTTCCAATATTCTATTTAAAACAATTTTAATGCCCACAACAATCTTTTGACTAATTGGCATTTTTTTTTACTGATTCATATATTGTTATAGCATTCGCTTAAAACATTGTCGTAGTTATTGCAGGTAATATTATTCATAATGCATTTGGGGATATGGCTCCACGTCTCTAATTCAACTAATTTCGCAATTAGTTATCTATTTAAAATTTATAAATAAATCGTTTGCAAATATTTATATTTATTGTAATCATACAATTGCACACAACGTTCTGAATAAAATTTAATATATCAATATCATTAACCTATGACGGCCCTGAACTTGCATCGCACTGACAAGGGGATGATATGCTACGAGTGAGAGCCCGACATTCTCTGTAGCAATTAACTTTTAAATTGGGTATGAGCGAAAGTTTCGATAGTAAAATGAAGTGCTTCCATTCGGAGTCAACCATTCCCTACCGTATATGGCATTAATGGTATTCCTCTAGACGTTATACCACATCTGTTGCTTCATACAACTTAAACTTGAAAGGTAAATTCAAAGTAATTGTTTCTCTAAGAACTTGTTTACAATGTATATACCAGCATTAGTTATTCGTAATTAATTATAGAATACCAATATTTTATGGGTGTAAGTTTAAATATTGATTACACGATCGAGTGACTCTTCATAAATACGCTGGCTAATGCGAATAATGTCATTTAATATTTGCCCACCGTAATTTCACGATTTTATTAATTATTTACTCCCTCATGTGCTCTATATAGCATGCATTGAATATGCATATGCATAGGAGAGTAGTTACATTCTGTTTTAAAATGCAAAAAGCGGCGAAATATAATGGAATACTGTCCGCAAATCTCCAATTGCATTAGCAATATAATTAGAGCGAACAAAATAAAAATACAAATTGGATGCCAACTCTTTTATTCATGTACATTGTTGAAATCAATATTTCGAAAAGAAAATCTAAAAAATCAGCAAATCAGACAATTTCCCAATCATTTTCTGATAGAAGAAACCCAATTAATTGTCAGGAATTCGAATAGAACCGCTTCGTAAAGAGTGTTCCTGTAAAATGTTATACAAACAGCCCAAAGCACGTCTTTTTCAGTTAAAGAAAGATATAGGTGTTGCAAATGAAACTCAAACGCGCAACAACTTTTTTTCGTTTAAATCAGAGGTTCCTTAACGTTTTCTACCATATTCCCAAAACTCGACAAAAAATGTGATTCCATCCAATTTTTTTTTACATCTACTCACAGCACAAGAAGCCAATCAATTCTCACTTATTTTATTTAGAAAACTCCCTATTCGGAGTGGTAAAAATAAAAAGAAAAATAATATATTTTCTTGTGTTGTATATGTATAACAAATAGGCAGGTAAGTACTTACTTTTTCCGACAGTGGCAAACACAAACATCGATTCATTTTACTTTACTTTTCTTTCCGAAATTCCGGAAACAAATGATCCATGGCATTCGTATTTATATTGGCGAAGAATCAAACAAGTTCATGCAAGTGGTATCTTGTGCCTTTGCACGTCAGAACAAGCCTTGCGGACGGCGGCGGCGGCAGCGGCGACGCTTTGCATGTCTCGACACGTTATACTGAATATGGAATATGCAAGTTTTTCAAGTAACAGTCGCTGAGCTTCTTAAAATATTATCTGCCTACATTGGTAGGTGAAGTCAAGCCGACATTTTAGTTCTTCACTATCGAAACTAGATAAATTTTTGGTGGACCCCCGCTTACAAATTGTGAAACCTTCTTTTTTTGTCACGCCGACGTAAACTCCCGTCGAGTCTCCAGTGGACTCCTGGGGATCCACCTGAACCACTTTGGGAATCACTGGTTTAGATCAAGTATGTATGTATATGTCCAGTGAATAACAGCAAAGTTAGCATTTGCGCTAGTGAACATTCAGAGCAGCTGATTGGCGTAGTTACCTTCTTCCTCTTTTTAATAAAGAACAATTTGTAACCAAATCGTTGGAAGTAAGAGAAAGTGCATGTGGCGAAGGTCTTCTTATGTGAACACTTTTTCTGCATTTAGGAAATACCTACAGATCTCTTTGTGACACTTATGTCATAGTCCTTTTTGTTTAAAGAATTTCGAATTCATGGTATTACCTTGAGTTAAAGCAACACATTTATTTCAAATATATGTTATATTAAAGTAGAAGTATTCTAATTCTTGTTTCATTTATTGGAAGTTTCTGGTGGCATTCCTTCAAATCTACTACAGCCAGAAAATTACTTAAACAATTGATTGAGAGCACCAGCAGGTACCTTACTTTGTTTAAATCTTTTAGGTGTTGTTGCGTAGAAAAGTTTTGACTTTACACTTTGCTGATCATGCTGTCAGCTGTCAGCTTCTTCAGTCGAATTCTAAAGACTGATGTTGTTGTCTTTACAAGTTCTATTAGACCTTTTTTTAGTTCTGCTAAGTGCTTGATCATATCGAAAACCACACTTCTGATGTTATATGACCGGATGGACAAGAGACATTAGACGACTTTCTTGTATATTTCAACAGGCAACACTTGAACATCAATTTTACATGGAGATTGAAGGCAATGGCATCTTATGTTTTCCGGACGTAATAGTAAAAAACTATGACAACAACGACATAAGCCACATCACAGTATATCGTAAGAAAATGCATATGAATCGATACCTGCACACAACTTCTCATCATCATTCGCAACAAAAGAGAACGCGCTACGAAAAAACGGTATAAAATCAAAGACATGCTCTGAACACGAAAAGAAAATTTGAGCAAGAATGCAGATTAAGAAAAACCGACAGATTTAAGAAAACATTGAAGAAGAAAAACATCACCGTACCGCTCCATTCTGTCAAGAAGTTACTTCCGTCGAACAAAGACCAGCGGGCTAAACTACACACCAAAGACTTTTATGAACTTCAATGCAAGTGCCGGGAAAGTTACATTGGACAAACAGATAGAATCATCCACTGCAGAATTAAGGAACATCGAGGCGATGTTTAACATGTTCCAAGATAGGGATAACCACATTAACTGCGAGAACATTAAAGTTTTGGCCACAACTACATACGCGGTACCATGTACTGGAAATTATGCAAAATTCAGAAGGATTTGTACAAACTGAGCGACACCTGGAGAATAACTTTTCAAGATCGTCGACGTAACTACAATACCGTAAGGGATGCAGATCAGCGAAATGTAGTAGAAATTAGGTATATAACGAGGAGCAGAAGATAACAATATCAGTCTTTATAATTCTTCGGAAGAAGCGCGATCACAATTCTCAAAAGATTTTAACTCAGTGAATAACAGTCATGCCAAACTACGCTCAACTTCTACCTGTATCTGAGACAATATTTTGCACTCAGTTTGAAGTCCAAAAGAGCACTTGTTGCCTAGTTGCACTGCTAAAGCAGCTTTAATTTTTCAAGTTCTGGGAATAAACTTAACATATTAAATTATTCCAAAACACCAACTATTACATATAAAAAGAAGCCCAGATGACATTTATTTGCAAAAAAAATGATGCCACTTTTTGTCATTAGAATTACAAATTGTCATTGAAATTAAGACGAAACTGCAGTCTAAAACAAAGCACGGTGTTGGTAAGAAACGTGTGAAGACAGTTTCTACGTTTATCAATAACAATAAAAACAAATTTTTAACAACGTTAGTTACCTGTAGTGTTAATAGAAAACTTTCTCAATCGGTTTGTACATCTATGGTTTTCAAAAAAGTACTTAGGATAAGTATCATTAACAAAATACCAAAACAATGTGGCGTGAGTCTATACGCAAATGGGTTATGATAGTGTACTCTAAAGAACGCTAATAGTAGAGCACGAGTTGAGAATGAGATAACAGAAAAATACTAAATAGGAAAGAATTATACATATTTTAAATGTATGTACAATGCAACAGAATTTTTATTCTAAACTATGGCAAAACATCCACATAAAATAACGTCACATCACAGTTACAGAGAAACCATATTACATATTACAAGTATTACCCTTTAAATAGTCATCAATTGAATAGCAATTTAATGCAAGTAAATGTGACTGTGCACAATGTTTAAAACTAAGGGCAAGAGTAGGACATAATTTAATGTTATTTGGTAACCTATTGAATAGCTTACAACGTACATACATATATATTCTAAATTTCGTTGAAATAAACTTGTTTTATTGAAGGTGTTTCTTGAAGATTCATGATAGGATAGGTTAAATACAATTCGAATACCTCGTTTTTGTAATAAAAATATCCGATCAATCCCAATGTCAGAGCCCCAGTGAATAATTCCATCATTTTAGACTGAAAATTAGAAAAATTGTAAGTCAAGTATGTGAGTATTACAGGATCTTTTTACGCTATGGAGGCAATGACATACTTGTGATAATTCGCCACATAATTTATCAATGTCAGTACTCCATTTGAGGTCTTCATCTATAATTATACCAAGAAGTCTACAAGAGTGACTTAATTCCATAGCATTGCCATTGAGTATAAAGTTCTTAGCTTCATATTTCAGATTATTTCGAAATAAAATACATTACATTTTATCATTATTGAGGAGTAAATTATCCTTTATTAGCCACTGCGATAATCTAGAGTGTAAAAAGTCAACCTTCTCGAATAAACTTGAGAGGGTTTTAGAAGAGAGAATGACCTTAATGTCATCTGCATACAATGCGATGTTTATAGCAGATGTCAGAATTGAGGGAATGTCATTGATAAAAATGAGAAATAAAGTTGGTCTCAGAATAGACCCTTACGGAACACCTCTGTCAACCACGCTCACATTTGACGAACAATTACGAATACCTAGTTTTGCTTGGGTTCATGCAAGCAGCTTCTCAACCACTATAGTGAAGTACCTCTGACACCGCAATTATACAACTTTTGCAGTAATATATCACGATTAACATTGTCAAACGATTTTGACAGATCGATGAACACAATTTAGGACGAACCTATACAGAATAAAGATTTATTTAATTATTGGCTATATTACCACACTATGCTATGTTACCTTTAAAACTTCAATAAGCTACTACACAAGCTTACACCATCTTAAATGAAACTCAATCAGAAGGCTGTAAAGCAGACTTAATACTAGCCTAGTCTTAATACTAGAAATACTAATCTGCAGAAACTTATGATCAGATCAAAACAAACCTTTTCGGAAAGAGTTAAATAGAGACCATATAATTGCAAATTTTAAGTTCAAAAGTCTTTTAACAGTTTAAAGAAGTATACTTATTGTAAGAATTTTACTGTTATAAAAACTAGTGAACTACAAAAAAAAAGGAAAACAAAGGAAAACGTTGCGTAAAGAAAATTGAAAAAGAAATGATTCTCAAGAAAAAAAAAACCTAAAAGCAGTTGTGAACATTTGAAAAATTTAAGTAATAAATTTGCTCACAGATTCAATTGGTCATAGTTTCCAACTGACAAAATCATATTATTTAGAAGTTTGTTGCTATAAACAATACATTTCATCCAAACATTTTTTTCTTATTTCTGACTTTTTACTATGCAATTGGTCTACAACCATAGTTAAGATAATAACTAAAAACAATTGGTCACTATGTTTGGCAAACTAATTAACTTTTTATTCATAATTGCATAATAATAAAACACAACTATACACTTGTAGCTGGCGTTAATATAAATATGATGAGCAAAATGATCACATGAAATACAACATCATTAGGTAATAGAAAGCTGTATCAAAATATTAGGTACTTCAAATATGTAATGTTGAAAAAATTAAACAAGGGAAACACTTATCAGAGCATTCAAACTTATAACAATAACCAGCATGATGTGCCCATGATGCTTCTACTGAGTAGTACAAGATTTTATAAATAATGTTTACATTTATAGTAGAATACGGAATGGAAATTTTAAATTTTAATCAAATATTGGCTGGTATAAATAAAAATCAACCTGATCGATCCGTCCATGAATTATATAGATCCTTCCGTCTAATAGAACGTCAATGGCTAATGGTCTGTATACCAGACTTGCCGTCTAAATTAAAAATTAACTTCTTCTAACAATTACTAATTATTGTTATTAGAAAAGCAATTAAGTTAGCACCATAAATTCTTGCTAATAATTCTATGTCAACCCTAACCAGAAATCTATGATGTTGGGCTTGTAAGCATATTTCTTATGTGTATATCGCAGCAAGTAAACAAGGTTTCACAGGATGACACTAGGACGAACTTCTAAAGATATAAATTTTATAAACATTATTTCCAGTATCTTCACTGGGCAGTAAATAATTATTACATTGGAAAATCTTAGCTTTTCCACTTGTTAGGTCAATGATAACACTGCATTCGAACAAAAGTCAAATTTATTCCAAAACCTTTACAATATATATAATCTGTTTTGTTCGAATGCAGTGTTATCATTGACCTAACAAGTGGAAAAACTATCTGGATAATAAGATAAGTTAAAAGGTCATAAAAATACATATATTAACTTTTGAAAATGAAATTCAAAACTATTAAAATGAGACGCAAAATAGCAAAATTATTCTACATGCAGATCGATAGTACTCGCACAACCATAACACACACCTCAGTCATTTATATTCGATGGGTTCTTCGCACACCTCAGATTTACTTTGATTGCTACGCAATCATGTCAGTTACATTACCTAATACTGCTAATACATACCAAATGTAACTGATTGCAGGCCGACCAGAGCAAATATGATGTATGTGAGAAACCCGACCATTCTCAGGCTTCTGACTTAAGGATAAAATTGGTATTTTAAAGTTCTTTCTCCTCCTTGACATTGTGACACGAATGTCTGAAGGAAGTTTTCCTGTTCGCTACATTGTCTGTTTAAAGTACCTTCAACAATAGTTCTACATTATACACTAGACATCATAAAAATTCCATACTAGTTCACACCCTAATATTTTCTCTACTGCTTATATGACAAATTCGCACGTTCAAAAAAGTAATTCCTCCTAAATTACAACTTGAATACAATATCCAATATCGCTGTCATAATCTCATCAACTGTAATATAAAATGTGCCCTAATTAGCCACTACGAGTCTCAAATGGACAATAGCTAATAATCGTCCTCTTTCCCAGGGTACTACATATGTATGTGTAATACTTGCTATCAGATCGAACTTCGCCAAGAATATGCTAAAACTACCACGCGCATTGCGTAATTTTACAATAACACATTACGGCACAAGTCAGTTCTATTTAAGATTCACAATACGCTGATAATTCGCTTTGTAATAGAACCATTTTCAGGAAATATTCTCACGAATATAACTTTTCGATTTAAATTCTGCACACACATATTCATTAAATGCTAGCGTTCGGTACATATACCGTTTTTAACATTCCTTGTATTTTAATGTGAAACATCAATGCTTCTGCTATTAATTTAAATATATTTAAATAAAATTATTTATTTTTTATATAGTGAGATAGCTATATTTTAATTTTTATTTGTATTAGTTTCAGTACTGTTTGTGTCAGTTTTGTATAAAATTATTGACAAAATAAGATAGAGACTGGTCTGGCCAGAATTATTGTTCGAACTGTATTCGGAACACAAAAATCATCTAATTGACGAAAAGCATACATTGTGATAAAATTGCTTTTCCAGCGAGGTATCAAGAGGCGAATCATTTTATTCTCAAAATTTCTGTTCGTTGGTTGATAGTATGAAGGAAAACAGAAATTGAGTACATTTTATTTGTCATATTTACTTATTTATTTATTATTATTCCTTTATATTTTGAACTTTAGGACGAGTAATCTGTGTGTGACATATAGTTCAAAGAGGACTTAATATTACGAAAAGATAGTGCTAGCAGTGGGCCTTAACATAAACCCCACTAATTGTAAGACCATCTTGATAGCATTTACAACAAAAAGAAAATCCTGTCTCAAAACCGTAAGAATTGATAGGCAAGATATTGGTTGGAAAAACGAACTGAAATATCTAGGCCTTATCCTGAACTATGAACTTTCGTGGAACAAGCACGAGATTGAACTAACTAACAAGGAAAAAACTGCTCTAATAGTTTGTAGAAACTTTGCGGCAAATAATCAGGAATGCAACCCAAACATACTGCTCTGTTTGTATGCAGCAATAGGAAGACCTATGATTATTTTCGGAGCAGTGGCTTGGGGCAATAAAAGTAGTTTATACAGCTAAAAGCTCTACAAAGTGCAAAGATTAGCATGTGTATACATAACTGTGGCAACGAGAACCAGTTCTACAGCAGCTATTGAAGTGGTACTAAACCTTACTTCTCTCCACATTTTGGTGAAAAACAGCCAAAAGGACCACACGCAGAATGATCGGAGAAGCATTAGTTAAACATATGTATCACCCTGCTGTAGGTGACAACACCTAGAACATGTCCCGAAAGAGTATGCAAAGGAAGCTCAGCTGTGTGAAAAGATTTACCGCAAAAAATTGTAGAGAAACTATTATCAACTCCAAACTTCACAACTAATGCTTAATTCTTGCGAATTGATTATTCAGCAGAAGTAGGAGCACAAAATCACACATGAATAATAAATACAATGAACAAACTCGTGAACTCGGGTTTTAGTTGACGGGTAGGCAACTATATATCACTATATCACCAATGACTGCGGTTACTCCCAACATTTGCAACTGTTACTAAACTCTTCCCAAACTGTGTGCTGAACGAGCTTGCATGATAGAAACCCGTTAGGGATCCTAGGAAATCGTTATATTTCCAAGCAAAAATTTGTGTTTTTCGTACCTACTCTAACTGGATATACATATTTTTCGCGGGTTATACATATTATTTATGTATCATTTATTGCGCCATCTATCATTGCGTAGTTTAATATTTGTATCACCATCATAATTTCTATGTTGGTACCAGATGGTACAGCAAAATACTGCTTTCATTTAATACCAAAACCCACGTGACCTCTTTCAGATATGCAACCCATTAACACTATGGCAATATATACTTATTTAAAAATAAACTCCCAGAAATTTTTATTTACATTAAATATAATATTGACAATTAAAATTTTACAGGATATTAACGAATTAACGAAAATGCGGAAATAAAATAAAAATGACAACAGTGAGGCAAACAGAGGCATATAAAACTGTCAAATATCAACCTTGCAACTGTCAGTTAGACCCGTTAGGCTGTTTCTTTTGTTTTTATGTTTTCTATGCAAAGAACGTCCTAACTTCTTTTTAAAATACTAAAATTACTACAGCACAATTCATTATGCAATCCATATTAGAAAAATGCAATTAAGGAATGTAAAAAAACCAAACACCTGACAAATGTTTTTTTTTATAATTCCGTATCGTTCGATACATTTTGAACATCAGTTCAAAATGTATCGAAAATGTATTTAGTGGTGCCAATTGATATTGATATTAAATAAATAGATCACGCCTAGAAAAAAAAATTATATCTCAAATTGGCCATAGTCCATATTATCTGTAGTATAAACAAATATTTGTCAAAAAAATTATAAATTATTGTATTGAAAGCTATAGTTCAACTTTCGGGAGAAAAGTATAGTTTTCATAGTATAAAACGCAAAATTGTATGCCAAATTGTAAATACCTATTGCGGGAAATTAAAAATATTGCTAAATCTATTAAACTATATGAAAAGTTTGGTTTGCACTATTGTGTATAATTTTACCCATAATCCATTGCAAATACGCTCATTGCGCCTTAGAAAAGCCGATTGTCATTAAAATATGTTTAAATCCATTTAATAAATTAAAGTAAGTGGCCGTATTACTAAGATTAAATAAATTACAATAATTTATAAATTTAAATATATACAAATGGCAATGTTTATATCAGCAAGGGCTTTAGCACCAGGTATGTGGAACACCTAACCTATATTACAATTATTTGTGGTTATCTAACACATGATTTTAGTATTGAGAAAAACATTAAAACAAATACTATTCAATTTCGAGAATGTACGTTGTTACCATCAAAAGAAAGTCCAATGCATACTTCCCGTTATACAGCAGAAACGATTTTATGCCGAAAAAAAAGTTTTTGAAAGAAGCAAACCGCATTGTAATGTAGGCACTATAGGCCATGTAGATCACGGTAAAACTACATTAACAGCTGCAATTACGAAAGTGCTTGCAGATAAAAAATTGGCAGCTGCAAAAAAGTATGCTGATATTGACAATGCTCCTGAGGAAAAAGCACGAGGGATCACTATTAATGTTGCCCACATCGAATATCAAACGGAATCTAGACATTATGGACATACGGATTGTCCAGGACATGCAGATTATATTAAAAATATGATCACAGGCGCTGCTCAAATGGACGGTGCCATTTTAGTAGTTGCAGCAACAGATGGTGTTATGCCACAAACAAGAGAGCATCTACTATTAGCCAAGCAAATTGGAGTCGAACACATTGTTGTATTTATAAATAAAGTAGATGCTGCAGATAAAGAAATGGCAGAATTAGTAGAAATGGAAATTAGAGAACTTATGACCGAAATGGGATTCGATGGCGAAAACGTCCCAGTAATATTAGGATCAGCACTATGTGCTCTTGACGGAACCAAACCGGAAATTGGTTCCGAAGCAATATTACAATTATTGGATCAAATCGATAAATACATTCCTACTCCAATACGAGATTTGGATAAACCATTTATGTTACCAATCGAACATGTTTATGCAATTCCTGGTAGAGGTACAGTGGTAACGGGAAGATTAGAGAGAGGTGTATTGAAAAAAGGAGCAGATTGTGAGTTTATTGGTCACAATAAAGTTTTGAAAAGTACTGTAACAGGTGTAGAAATGTTCCATCAAATCTTAGAAGAAGCGCAGGCAGGAGATCAACTTGGTGCTCTCGTCAGAGGGCTTAAAAGGGATGATATTAAAAGAGGTAATAATTACTTTATAAAATGTTAGCATATACACTATGCATAGCTCCTCTATAAAGAACAATACATAGTTCTGTGAAAGTTTAACTTCGTCAAAAAGTTGCTAGTTCTATTCTACTTTCAGAGTAAATTCATAAATGGAGTACATAAATATTTGAGTGTAATTTTATTCTTTGCAGAAAATGTTCATTAGGAGTCTGATATTTCAGAATATGAGATGTAGTTTGCTTGAATCAGAAGATTGAGGTTGTAATTTTAGTAAAAATTCTCTAGTTATCCTTTATTTACACTATCTTGCATCATTTTTTTGTTACAAAAACTATACTACAGGATGTGTGTCTTACTAACTAGTAATTTTGCAATTTCTGTAATTCATTATACCATTTTCAGGAATGATAATGTGTAAGCCAGGAACAATGAAAGCTCATGATTCTCTTGAAGCACAAGTTTACATTTTGAACAAAGAGGAAGGTGGTCGCGCTAAACCATTCACGTCCTTCATTCAACTGCAGATGTTCTCTAAAACTTGGGATTGTGCGGCTCAAGTAACGATACCGGGAAAGGAAATGGTTATGCCTGGTGAAGATTCAAAGTAAGATGTTATGTTTTAATTGTTTTAGACATATTTAAAATAGAGCTTGTTCTACATGAAGCTTTTGAATTTGCTTCAAATTTTATATTATTTTATAAGCAGTTTTTTCCATAATAGGGAATAATGGCATTTTTTAAAATATATTTTTTTAAAGATATTAATAAGTAACCTAATACTACGCGTATACATCCTTGTTCCAATAAAAATTATTTTTATAACAAAAAAAAATTATATTATAATACTTTCTTCGTTTGCGCTAAAACGAAGCTTTAAATATGGCCAATGCTGTGACGTAATAACCTTGTTTACCGTTAGTTGCCAAGGTTACGTTTATTCATCTTACACAAAAATCCAGTTTCAATTACAAATGTATCTAATATTTGTTAACCCTCCATATGCGCGTCTATTGGCGTAACCTGATATGTCAACCTTACTATAAATTTGCCGCTAAAATCTATCAGTCACATGTCAGTTTGTCTGATTGGACAGTTTTGGCGTGATTTTCTGCTTTGTTTTTTTCCGTTTTCTGTATTTATCAGTATATTAACCACTGTCTTTCACAGGACATAACTAATTATCTAACTATTAATACGAATAAATTGCATAATTCATTAATTGACATACAAAATCATAGATGTCGCACGTAGAAATATTAATTAACTAATATGACATAAGCGGCTACACTATTTCTATGTAGCGACACGGTCAATATTGTGTTCACTCTGTATATAACTACTTACACCTGTTTATGCATTCCAAGAATATTTAAATCTGTACTTACAGTAGTAAATTGCGATATAATTTGTATAAATACACAAATAACGCGAATTTTTATTTATAACACGCATTTATGTAAACAAAAAGTAAACCTGGTCTTGTCCATACGTCGCAAATGCGTTAGCCAATAGCGTTTTAAAATGAATCATGGATTTTGAATAATTAATGAAAATTGATTAATATTTTCAGAAATATATATATTTTGCAAAAGCGATTTTTCAAATATTTAGTTACTATTATAATTCTATCTAAAAAATATGTAACTAATGAATAATAAAATATACGCGCGCCCTCTATTGTACACCACTTTTTAATTTCTTACAGAGTTAAGTTAGCAGGGTTCCAGTTGAATTCTTCCTAAACTCCTAATTTTTTTTTAGATTGCAACTTAAAATGTTGCGACCTATGGTCGTGGAACAGGGACAACGATTTACATTAAGAGATGGCTTTCTAACGTTGGGAACGGGTGTCGTTACCAAAATCTTACCGAATTTATCTGAAGACGAAAGGTTGTCACTTACAGAAGGAAAGAAAGCAAGAGAAAAGAAACAGAAAGAAGTCGAAAACAAGTAAAAATTTTGGTATATTTTCTGTTATATTTAAGAAAAATTGCAATAGTATTTTGTGTTTCTTGTTAATATTTGATGATATTGCAGTTGCATGTACACCTTGTAATTATTTTTTATTTAAGGAAACTTGTACCATTTATATGATAAGAAAAATAAAACG
>SMLS01074948.1:0-38510 GCA_004785975.1 Popillia japonica | reverse complement strand
AGGAAAATAAGATATGTAAAAAAAGGTCATAAAAATACAAATAGTAGATAAAGACAACATAAACATATGTCGTTCCTCCCATATCGGAAGACAGATGTTTTATTAACTTGGTGTATTCAGTAATGTGCAGGACAAAGATAAAAATACAACAAAAAATAGATTTCTATACCAACAACGTGCACCCACTACGAGACGAAATTTGATTACCGTTGCTTTACCGGTTGTCAAATGTCAAATAGGTAGAATTCCAATGTAATAAAGTTAAGTTAATGATATCAAGAGTGTAGATGTATGTATGTACTATAAGTGATATTAACCTTATAGTATGACTGGTATGACACTTCCTCATGTGCGCGTCTAGCATTTTCGAAATACTACCGGAAGTACGATATCTGATATGACGTTGAAGTACTGATTTTATTTGTAGGTTAATTTATGGATGATATGTTCCTTTCAGTGAAAATAATATTGGCGCCAACATCAGTTGTGGAGCTAAAATTTAGTGCTGGCGCCAATGTCTGCGTAATGTTATCTCTATCGTGCCGGTTTTTTATGGCGCTTATGTATATGTGGGGATGGACCTCAGTGTTTGCGGTGTCTGCCACATGTTGGACGTGGTCATACTAGTAAGTGCACCTACAAGACCTTTTATGATCTTTTCTCTGCTTGGCATAATCAGAGTCCATGGAAATCATGTTTATATTGTTTTGACTGGAGATTTTAACCTTCACTTTGAGAAGAATGATAAAAAAACAAGAATTTTTCTAGATTTGCTTTTAACGTTTGATGTGCATAGCCTTGTCGATGTGTCTACACGTAAAAATGCAATCTTGATAACGTTTTTGGTAACTTCGACAATGCAGAATACGGAGTTTTCCCGTGCATAGTGTCGGATCACAATTATATAGTTTTTAATGGTAATATTGAGGTTAAAACTACGACTATTCCATCCGTTCTTAAAAAAAATGTTTGGATTTTTCGAAAAGATGGGGTACAAAGTTTACTTAATGCATTTATTGACACAGATTGGCCGGATTTTCATACTTTTGATACATTTGATGAAGAATTTAATGATTTTTATGATAAATACAATTGGGTTGCCACAGAAGTAAAGACGAGCAGTTATAACTTACATCATTTGTATTACTTACAATTAAAACATCCTCAATTAAGGGGTATTTATCTTGAAACTAAGCGTCGACACAATGCCTTGTTACGGTCTACAAAGTCACTATATGTTTCAAATAAAATTCTGAACACTGGTAACCCCAGCCATGAGGCATGGTCCGTCATATCAAATATTACTGGTAAGAAGGCAAATAAAAATAAAGATATCTCGCTCATAGTGGGTGACCGTCTGGTTGATGATCCGTTGGAGGTAGCTAACACTTTTAATGAATTCTTCGTGAGTGAACCTCTCAATATTGTGATTAAGATTGCAAATAATTCATCTGTAAACA
This sequence comes from Popillia japonica, assembly GCA_004785975.1. Lineage (NCBI taxonomy): Eukaryota > Metazoa > Arthropoda > Insecta > Coleoptera > Scarabaeidae > Popillia > Popillia japonica. The sequence continues at coordinate 37,050 of SMLS01074948.1, read as the reverse complement.
GTAATACAGGACGCGAAAGTGTTTGTGGTAGTATGTGTGTTTTCCCATTTAGCGAAGAGGAAATGTTATCTATTTTTTCCAAAATAAAGTATAAGCGTAGTTCAGGTTTTGACGAAGTACCTTGCAACATTCTTAAAGAGATTCTGCCATATTTAGTTAATCCTGTAACGCAACTAATTAATTTGTCATTTGAGACGGGCGTTTTTCCTGCAGTGTTGAAGGTATCGGTTGTTCATCCGATCCACAAAAGAGATAGAGAGGATAATGTGGCGAACTACCGACCGGTTTCGGTGAGTTCTGGATTCTCCAAGGTATTCGAGTACGCAGTGCTCTCACGATTATTAGACCATTTGGAATATAATAATTATATTGTCAACAGACAACATGGTTTTCGCGTGGGGCACTCTGCTATGGCAGCGGTCCACTCCTTCGTCAATGATATTGTGAAATCGCTTGATCGTGGTGGGTACACTATGGGAATATTCTGTGACCTTTCATGCGCTTTCGACTGTGTCGATCATTCCATTTTGGCGGAGAAGCTGGAGCTTTGCGGAGTTCGCGGCGTGGTTGCGGAGTGGTTTATTTCGCTTCTTACTAATAGGCAGCAATTTGTCAGAATCTCAGTTAAATCATCTAAGAACGTCATAAAGAAGTTATCTTCATTATATCTACCTGTTATCCTCGGAGTCCCACAGGGCTCGATTTTGGGTCCTGTCTTATTTTTGATCTTCATAAACGACATCGTCGATTTCATTAATTATTCCATATATATGTATGCAGATGATACCTCTGTGGTTGTTACAGGGACCGATCCCATTGATGTACAGAACAGAGCGAACATATTATTGTCTGAATTATATCAGTGGTTTTCCAGTAACAATTTGCAATTAAATCTTGAAAAAACTCATTACATCTTCTTTCATACGGCGAGATGCAAATTGAACTTTAATGTTGACGTATCCGTAAGCAATGTTTCTTTATCAGCAAAGAATAATTTGAAATTTCTCGGGATTAATCTTGCTGAAACTCTAGACTGGGAGAAGTATTGTACTACTGTTATGACTGAAATGGACAGAGCCTGTTACCAGATTAGAATATTGTGTAATGTGTTACCTTTAAACTCAGTTTGGTTTTTTTATTATAGTGAAGTTCACTCCAGACTGTCATATGGTATTGCTTATTGGGGATCTTCCAGACATGCACAAGGAGTTTTTCTCGTCCAAAAAAAAGGTGCATTGGTAATATTAAATTTTATATTGTATTGTATTTTGTGTTTGTGTAATATTGGGACATTTTTGACATGCTTAATATACACCTGTGTATCAAATAAGCTAATAAAGATAGATAGATAGAGCTTGACTTCAATTAATTCACTGTATGGACTTCAACAGAACAGTACCTTGAACATTGAGCTAACATAAGTCAACGTTGCCCGAAACATTGACCATCAGTTTAACACTATAGTTTGCAGTGATTATTTTATAAAACTTGCGTAAGATGCATGGAAGCTAAATACAACAACCTATTAATTTTAATCATCTAGTTTTGCTAAGATGCTGGAATGTTTTACAGAGATAAACAGTTTAGTAGCAAGTCAGATGAACGCAGCTGATTTGGAACTTTTCGAACAACGAATAGTTAGTAAAATAAAGATCACGGAAAACAAAATCATATTTAATCAAGCTCACCGCTGCCAATGAAGTTACTATGAAGACAAGACAGTCTAGAAACTACAAAGAATGGAAAGATCGATGGAAGATTCTATTGGATTTAAAGCCATGTGTCACATTAAGCGTAAATTATTTATCGGGTGAAGTTAAAACAACTAGTTTCCGGTTAGTACTAGTGTTGATCTTGTCTAGATGGAGTAAATCCAAGTTGTACAATATAAGTTATTGAAGAGAAAGCAGGGTAAGTTGTTCTAAGTATTCAGAGTGGCGCTGATGATGCCTGGTGAGAGAGCAACTTGATGTTTTCACTTTACACCAGCCTTTTACTTAGTACGACCATGCAAAATTGTGCAAAAACTGAAGAAATAAGGCGGGAAAAGATTATAGAACCATTAATTTGAAACATTGAAGGGATAAGAATTTTCCAAGCTTTCCAAATTATATTTAAGTATATGTCAAGAATATAGATACAACGCTGTTATCCAAATCACAAAGACAAACCGAAAGAACGAAGTATTATACCTCATTAGCAGCAGTGATTGTTTTAATTTGCGGCATTCATAGCAGCAAAATAATTTCAACCTTGTATATTTAAGTGAAGTTGCACCGACACACCTTTTTATTTGTGCTAGTCGACAAGTAGTTGACCAGATTTTAACATCTCAGAAACAATGTTGACAGAGAGAAGTACGCTTTCGAACCTTACATTCGTAATTATTGTTCATCCTTCTCATCTGTTTTGTTAAAAACGTAAGTTATGCAATATTAATTCCTTTTTTTTACTATTTTACGTCGATATTTTGTTGAGCGTGGTGTAGATTTCCAATTTTCCATAGCATCTACTTTACGATTTTACGTTTCATATTTCAGTTAACATTTTACTTACTACTTTCTCTAATGAATTTGACGGTATATAAAGAAAAACTCAATTATTAATTCTTATGTTATTGCTCATGAGGTCGACATTTATACATTACGTGAATACTTTATATTCGTACACAACACACGGACGCATCTAAGTGCACGAAAACGGCGTCTGTGTGCGCGCTTATTCCATATAATATAAAACTGGGGTAAGGGGTTCAATTGCCCTGATGTGCACTTGTATATGTGCGTGTATATACGGTAGCGGTAGTAACCGCGTCTACGTATAGGGGGCGTTCGAAAACGAGCGCGCGTGATAAAGCGATATGACGTCGGGGCGAGGTGAATCGGGGTTGCCCCCGGGAGAGCAAGAGAGATAGATGCGGACAACGAAGACGGCGAGATAGAAATGCGCACGCGGTTGTCTACCTGTCGGTGAGAAGAGAGGGTAGCAGTCTGAGGCGAGCACCGACTGCGTAACAACCCCTGGCGCCGCCGCCAACCGCGCTCACTATTCTGCAACACCCACCGAACACCTTGCGCCCCCACTATATCCCACACCTGAGTCCCTCCGGCTCGCTGCTTAGTTTGACAGACGGCGCGCTACAGTCGAGTCGCGACCGTCATACAGATCGCATTCCTGCCAGAAAGTTTTATTATAATACACACTAAAATATATTGCACTAAACTAATAAAAATATACACATACACGATTTAGATAAACAACAAAAGTATACATCGTATATAGTAGATTACAAAAACAAGACATTATTACATTGTATACTTGTAAAATTGCAAAAAATAATCGCGCGGTTTAATTTAAAGATAAAAACAGAATCACGTGCGTGTCAACAGCGTGAAAATCGTGCGTTAAAACGGATCGAAATAGGGGTCTGATATACCCCTTTAACGACCGCTTACGGGATCGTGGACGTTTCTGTTTGATTTTCCTGATTTTCTCGCGCTAGATTTGTGTGCCTTGTTGTGTTTTTCTAATACCCACCATCACGTTGATTACCACTTCTTGCTCCCCTACGTTATTCACTATTTTCATTATCGTGTTGATTGTGTGGCGTTGAAAGGACCAAGGGCGTTCAGGCTAAGTTTGGGAGAGGGACCATTCAACGTGAATCGTGGAGACCGTCTCCAACATCACGAAGAGAGGACGGCATCCTCTGGGCGATCTGTCACCGCCTTCAGCCGCCAGTCCGCCGTCTTTGAAGAGGGCTCGACTCGACTCTGAGTCGGACAGCCCTTCCGCTACTGTTCAGGACCAGGATATGGAAGCACCCCTTGCTGTCACATTGAGCCAAAGCATGGATTCTGTTAATACGGCAACCGGAGAAGAAGAGGTTAGTGACTACTAATGTAGCTTAATTTATGCTTTAGACAGAATTTGAAACTGCTCGCGTCTCTATTTTTCAATAAATTCTTGAATCCGTTAATAGTCCTGTTTATTTTTCGGTGTTTGTGTATGGCGTAGACATTTTATTTCACATACAAGATAATATAAGTAATGATTTTATGTGATTTATCTTCTTAAAACAGTTGCACTTGCTTTACTAGTTGACGAAAAATGATTTCAACGGAGTGGCGTTCAGTTATGTAGTTAGGCACTTGTTTTAATTTGGAGGTTATTTTGAAAGTTACCAAGGACTTTTTTGTCGTACCTCAATTTTTTTGTCTTACCTCAATTTAAGTTGAATTTAAAGCAAGCAGCAATTTTTGTTTCACTTTCTCTGATTTATTTTGTAAAGAAATGGGAATGATAATGTTTAAACGAGCTTTTTTTAAGAAAATGATTCTCTTTTTATTATTATTAAATTCTAAATGATTTGCCACTACAGTTGATTTTGATCTCCTTAGAGTAATACTCGTTAGAAAATGCGCAACTAATTTCGTCAGAGTTTGGCTTGAATTTGTAGTCGGTTCCATATTGGCCGTAATAAAGTTATTCGTGCAATATTAGATTTAATTTGAGGGCGCTATTGTACTGTGATCTATTAGTCTATTGTGCCCCCTTACATGATTTGTAAGTAGCCAGGATTTGCCAGCACTTATAACTCCCCATCCAGTTGAAGAGCATTAATAAACTGCAATAGCTATGATGGTTTCAGATAAGGTATTTCTCCTTCGTTTATGACGTCTTTACCGAGTAATTTGGGACGAATTTCTGTGGTTGCAGTGTCTTCTACAAAAACCTGTGAGGACACGTAATCTGGTTTTGCTTAGTTCTACCATGGCCTTTGCTCTTGGCTTATTGAAATTTCCAAGCAATACTTTAGAATGTCGAAAACCAAGAAGACTCTCCCAGAGGAATGCTCTGAGGTCCCTCTTCCTGTCTTTGAGTTCTTTTTGATAGGTACTTATCCCTATGCCACAGAATTGTTCCGGTCCCACAAATGAAGTTGTGGCGGCCTTCTTTGCCAATAAGTTAGTTTAGTTTTCTTGTTGTCTCTGATTTCAGTTGTTCTATTGAAAAGTTTTGAAACTCCTTATATCATTTGTAGAATACTGACGTTAACATGGATTTGTTGATCTGAACATCATAACATGTACCCTCACTCGCTTACCTGATGTAGATGTTCTTACTTGGAATAATTTGTATATGTATGTTTGAGAAATCCGTAACAATAGATTGAGAATATCATCCAAAAATGATTTATATTGATTGGTAAATCATCTTGTAAGTATTCTTTATGTCTATGATCTATGTTACATATAATTTATTTTCTTTTTTTTTATTATTATTACCGCGAGTATCTGTTGGATGAAGATTGCTATATCTTATTGATATACATAACCTTTTTTATTTTGTGATAATGACTTGTACATAAAATCAAAACAAGATTCATGTTTTTGTGGTTAGTACCACCAGGAAGTTCTCACGCAAAATACCGCTGTATATCATGGAGATATGTATATTCTATATTTCATTAGAAAAAAAAACTAAAGTAATGATACTACTTACATGTAACATTATATTTTAAACTCAAGTCATGATGTAGAATTATAATAAACTGATTCTCAACATAGTACGATTTAGTTATTTCTTAATCTAGCAGTACTAACGATGTAATTCAGTAGTAGAGCTTCGTTGACTTCTATGAATCGGTAGTATTTATTTTAGCATTAAGGGTACATTCATATTGAAGACAGTACGGTATGTATTAGCTACTTACATATGCAGTCATTTTAATAGCAGTATACTAATGAGACTGCTTAATAAGATATACATCGAGCTACTATTGCTGTTTATAAAAAAATATACATATGTATGTATGTGTGATATATAAATGAAAGGCAGCCGATAATTGAAAAAATATCGTCTTAGGAGCAGCATTACATAGAGAGGACTAAATATACATATATTAGAATAAATGCACATGCTTCTAATTAAAGTATTTCTGTTCACTAAAAGTTTTGCTCGATGTTCTAGGAAATGTTTAAGAATGGCAGATAATCTGGTGTAAGTTATGCCCGTTCGTATAAATTGTATGCTACAGCTGCAGAGATTTAAGAAATGATTGGGAACTACCAGAAACTTAGAAGAGCGGTAGCAGCAGTACGCAGCACTAGCTTACACGACTTGAATCACGTCCCAGATTGGGCAAATAGATGAAATCAATATAGACGTAAGAAATTTGCTTTGTACACAAATTTTGTATTATTTTACTCTCAATGCACTAGGTTTTCTTCTCAGTCATCCATATAGATGGATTGAAAGAAATGGTCAAACATCTGGGCCAGTTCATTCGCAATATTTGAACCCATCGAAATTTTGTGAGGTTGCTGCTGTATAAAACCTCAATTGAAATAGAAGCGGAGTCATTACCATGTATAATCAATGCTTGCCAAATAGATAGAAATAAGCATGAAGTGTTTGTACGTGTGCACAAATCACTAGTATGAGACAAACTTGTCCATTTGTTCTTTTTATCACACACCTCGAAGAAATGATTTATTTCTTGGGATTTGGGATTGTATTTAGATTTATTGTCACCGTTCAAATACTGATTAGTACGCAACAAATTGCGTGGATATTTAATATTCAACGTTAAATTCGAAAAGATCTTAGACGAATTTATTGTAAGTCTGACTTGAACAATTTGTACCAGATTATGAAATACAGATTCATTCAACGTAACTCTTAACGGAAAGTTTCTGTTCTTTTTATTATACTTCTAATTAATTAGTTTTTATTAGAATCACTTCTGCCATTAGTTTTCAGTCTAGCATTAACATATCTCACCTTCAGCTAATAATACCAATATCATATTTTACAGGAATTGCGAAAGCAGGAACGAGTGAAGAATGTGCGTACACAAATCGCCAATAACAAGAAATTTATGAAAATATTAACACATGAATCAAGAATGCTTAAACGAAACGCTTAAATGTTATAAATATGTCATTTATGTTTTGGCAACGTAAGAATCATCCGCATGGTATTTCATTATGAGATTTTTTTCTATTTAGGTATTTTTAAACGTTTGAAATAAGCTCCCACCGTGTTCCGTGCATCCAATGACATAGCCCGCGAAACATTTAAGCGTATCTCTCTCATGGATGCAATTCTCTATTTACGCTAGACTCCTTCAGCGTAGCTATTTCTGATTCCCATTAGTCTTTTGTCCGTTTCATATCTTTATTATGATCATTCCAAGCAGGTGGGAAGCGTGATTTTCATAAATGCGGTGCTGAAATGAAATGTATTTAATTGTTATTATATTTTTAATTGGAACCAATTCATTCATTCTAGTTTATTGATAACGCATCTAACAGAATCGGTTTTAAATTAATATAATTTTGTTTCTGTAAATATTCTTTTAAATTCCGAAAGTGGCATGTTTACTATATTAGATTAAGCTATTTTGAATAACTCCTTTTTGAAGCCTATATAAAACTTATATAGGTCAAAAGTATTCGTAGCAAAATTGTGCACGTGGTTTTTAAATATTTTTTTCATTTCTTTCTTTATAACTTATTAATATTAAAGTTATTTGAAAAATATGTTGACATTTTCGGGAACGTAGATCAAATTTACGAAAATATATATAAAATATTTTTATGTATAGGTATACATTTTTTTGTATTTTTAAATAAGATCATTACCGCAATGAGCTGGTTATGATCTTTAGATACACACAGCCCACAATATAGCTCTATAAATCGCTTTCAGTTGGGTTTTTATTCATGTATTTCCATGTGATGCAATAATGGCGTTAACATAGTTTTCGAATATTGTTCCAGTTAGATAAATTGCTTCCATAGCATCTAAATTTCTACAAGATCAATCAAAATTATCATCTTCAGAAATTTTGGCGTTAGAAAATAGTATAACTGCTGAGGATTTTAGTAACTTTTGGACAATTTGCAAAACTAAAAATGGAAAATAGATTTATCGATGATGATATAGAGTTGGCTAGAAGCGGAGGTATAGCTCAAGAGTTTGCATTCTATTTTGAATCGGTTTGATCAAACAACAGAAAATTTAAAATTAGAAAAATTACGACTATAATTACGCTTTATAATACATTTGTTGGGCTAAAGCTAGAATATGAGACTTCAAGTTGCCATTTTTAGAGTAAAAGTTTATGGGAAGATTCTCCCATTTTGTTTTTTTCTTATCATATTAGGCGCAATTTTCTCTCAAGTCATAGGCTTATAAATATGCTTGCAGTGCTTTTTGGGGTATTTAATAATTGCTACTGTACTAAACTTGAGCCATCACTAAATAATGATTAGTATAAATTTTCTATCAATAAGCAATCACACTTTGAACACGTCATAATAGCAGTACGCAGTACTAGGTTATGTATTAAGTCATAATAGCTCACGGACATTCAATTCGCGTTAGCGGTTAAGTTCATACTCTCGTGATGGCACCATTGTACAGGACAGGCCCCTTTGAATTTAAAAAATCCCTAAATCTTCGATAGTGAGAACATTTATTTTCGGGTATTTCGTTTTGTATAGGTAGGTATTTCTGATTTTACTGGTTATGACGTACGTCGTCTCTTATCGTAAACAGACTATAAGAAGAATTTTAAATACATACATTTACATGAAACGTTTCTTTCCTATTTATACACATACTACTAGAATTGTTATCTGAAAAATGTACTTAACCTTGTAATTGCTATAAAAATATATTTTCTGTAGTTTTTTTATTGTTATTCATAAAAAAACAGATTGAGCAAATACTTAAGTTGTTTGTTCAAATAATTGCAGTTTAACACTTAACATTAGAAACTATAACATAGGTAGGCTCTAAGAATATTTGATATATATTTTCTAATGTTCTGTTCATGATTCAGCAAATTTTATTCTGCATTTTTATAACTATGTATTCAATAGCGCTTTTATGACATAATAAATCCACGAAATAGGTTTTTAATGGTAAAGAGCTATTGCGCCATGCATATATGTATGTATGTTTATCTAGAAATATGTATATTAATTTATATTGAATTCAGAGTGTTATTATTTTGTTGAACAAAAAAAGTAGCTAATTACTGAATAATGATAAAAATTTGAAAAATAATTTTTATTAATTAGATATATAAAATAAAAAAAATACAAAATATCCAACAAAATTATCTGCATAATATTATATAAAATAGTACGCATCAGAAGAAAACTCCATTACGTTATTAAAATGAGTCCATATCGTTATCTTGGCTTGTTTTCATTTTTATATCGTGCGTGTTATGGAAGTTTTGCGGACTGCGGGTCTCACGCGAATGCAGGGTGCAGGTGAAGGTGGCAGCTCCACCCTCGAACGTTGCGTAAGCAACCTATATGTATATACACATACATACATACATATATCGTTATATGCATATAAGAAAATACCCAGCTTTAGGGATTATGCGTTTATACCTTATTGTGTTGTTTTTTGCGCCGGTTTAAATCTTACCTATGTAATCTACATTCTATCTTAGCTTCGACCATCTGCGATCTATTACAATTGATCAAGTTAGGCGAGAACAATAGAGATCACGCGCCCCTGCACGGTCGAAGAACTCCGAACCTCTTCCGATATCGACGATGCTTTTAATTAAAGCACTCTTTCTTATCTCTTGGGTACATGAGTGTGTATCTTCTATGTATGCTTCGTATCGTCTATCCGTTCTGGAAATCTAATCAAGCTAGTGAGACGATCATTCTTCCTTTTTAATTTATTGCTGTTTTATTATTCTACGGATTTTTTTTTGTTTTGCAGTCGCTTGTTTTCTGCGTTCACCATATGTTACCAGTTTCGTTGCTAGTCCAATATGTTACAGCACATGGAAGGAAGATATATGTTATGTAAATTGATTTCCTGCTTAATTAGTTTTTATTTCTCAGCGGTATTGCTGTCAGTGCGTTTTTCATCATAGGGTGGTTTTATTGTTGTGTAGTGAATACTGAGTGTAACTGGGTAAAATGGTGAGAAAATAAACACTTGCAGCACCAATAATGCTTGTTAAATATATGTATATTGGTCTACACATCATTGCATCTGGCCGCTGATTAAGAAACCCTAAGAACACATTTCTTTAATAAGCTAATTTCATCTGGAAATGAATTTTAAATATATAGACAACAAATTTCTGACGCATAATTTCTTTCAGTCCAACAGTTTTCAACTGTTAGGGCTATGTTGGAATGACTAGATAATACTTGCAATTTCGGGTAATGAATTGAAACTTAATGTCACACAAGCACACTTATATGTTTATGGTATATGGGCTCCTAGTAGGTGTTGTGGATCAAGCAGCCATCGTGTGAATCGAGGATCCCAAAAGGTTGGATCATAAGATTTTTTAAAAATCAAAAGGAATGGCTATGAAGTATCTAGAGTACAGTTTGCATTCTAATCTATCTGGAAATTGTATTCACACCAATGATCTCTAACTTTTTTGTGAAGACCGCTGTTCTGAAATTCATTCTGAAAAAGATTGTGTATATTAGCAACATGAGATCTGAATTTATTTAATCGTTAAATTGTGTCGATTAGTGTACTTAAATATTTGTCTGTAATGGCATTTCTTGTATTGTATTTGTAGTAACATTTATATGTAGGTACATATATAATAGAAGAAACTTTATTTAATACTTTCTTCATTCGTATAAAAACGTTCTAAAACTTACGAAACCGTGCCAAATTCTACTTCAGTATAAATGGAATTTCATGCTTTAACTCACTTTATAATTTCCTTATTAGAATGCAATGTATTTCTTGCTTCGGGCACTAATTTTAGTTTATAGTTAGTGAACATAGTATAAAATCAAACATTGGATACAAGGTATTTGTGTTACGGTATCACGGGTAAATAGTTTCATCTATGTAGTGTATATGGGCTATAGCTAATATTGCAAAAGAGAAATACGTTCTGTGTACCGGTGTTCATATTAGTTCGTTTAATTAATTCGAGCTTGCTCCAAAATAGAATGAGTCACATCTGGTTATTGCGGTGTTCATATTTTTTTCTCTTCTCGTTATGATTGTTAGTCAATAGATAGCGAAATATTTTGCGGTTTGAGCAAAAACCACATAATTTATTGTGCTCTTTCCTTTTCTGGATCGGTAACATGTACTGACAGTTGCTCATGGTTTATATTGTCCTTATTACATTTTCTTTCATATTTAGATTTTGAATTCTTTATAAACCACAATTTGTTTCGTGATAAATAATATTTTATTATTCATCGTATGGAATTAGGACTCATTATCCAGTTACAATTACCAGGTTACCATCAAGATTACAAACAAACATGTAGACGATTAATAAAGGCTATCGACTGTGAGGTCGCCATCAGAAGATCTTCATACGCTGTTCTAGCGAAGTCTTCTGTGGTATGTTTCACAATTTGGATTTCACCACATTCGCAAAAGAGTGTCGGTTTCTTGCCCCTCTACCATGCTTGGCTTGTATAGGGTTTAGAGTTAACTATACTTCATAGTTTTGGATTGCTCGTCGTGGGTGATCAGAACCTTTCAGGTTTGTCTGATCGCGAAGTATTTGCTAGTTCATTTAGCGTTATCCAGGGTGCACCACGTGGAGGCGACCTATCTTTGCACCGCCATTTTGTTTTAAATAAACGTAACTAACTAACAACAGCAGTTGTACATGAATAGGAAGGAAACGTGGTCATGTTGATCAAACCGCATACTAAACTCCTAGTCGGCGTTGTAAGGCCCCACTTATTCAAAATGCTGACAATATCTTCGTGGACTTCAGTTGACTTCTAATATCCTCCTAGGCATAAATAATGAAAATGAGTTGGTAGTTTCAGAAGAGTGCTGGTTGTTTTAACATATCAAAACAAAACAATTTGGCTCAGAGTCTTCTTTATTAATTCATAAAATGTCAGGATTCATTCGGACATGCGTATTCGACGCATCAATATATTTTGATTTGCAATTGTATTCTTTAACTTTCCGCATAAAGTGCAAGTTTGGCAAGTTGATGAATGGAATCTATTACCAAAATCCAGGCATAAGATTGGTTGAAATATTACAATTGATGGTTTTTTCTTAACTACTCTGCTTCGAACACGGTATATCTCATAAAATCTTGTAACTTGGCAAGTGAGTTGAAGTTGTGAAGTCAATTTTATTTTTTACAGAGTGTCGTATCTGCTGGGTCGTTATAGTTTCGGTATTTCATTTGTTTTTGGAATAGAATTAGCGATGCTACTTTGTTTGTGGCGAGATAATGCAGTAAGTACGACATGCATACTTAAACAATAGTATTCGTGAAAGTTCTAATCAGTTAATACTCTTACTAAGGACAAGCTTACGCAGCTTGGCTGTTTACTTTTCCTGGTCAGCTCTTCAAGCTGCGAAAACTTTAAATGATACAAGTTATTGAATGCGTATAGAAAGAATATTCGTAAAAAATTAAAAATTATTTCAGCCATCAGTAGCTAGTGTCATTGTAATCTTGACTTTAATAGAGGACCTGTCAGGCTTAAGATCGACAAGCGAATTCGATGAAAAAGACACAGGCAAGACATTCGCAGCAATTGCTTTTGGAAAAACAATGATGTTCCATTCATCAAAGACAGAGTCCGGTTATAGATCTTTAAGGCGTTTGAAATGCAAATTTGTCATATTGAACTTAACCACAATTGACAAAAACTTTGAAATAGTGTGCTTACTGGGTAAAAGTAACTTCTGGTGGCTTTGTTGGTGGTTTTTAAAACGTGTTATCGCAAGGTTCGACAAGAATTCATTACTTTGCAAAGTAAAGCGAAACGCCAAACACTTGTACTTATTCATTTTTATCGCCATCTTGAAGTCCAAGCCAGAACTTCATCTAAAGCAAGTTGAAACCTACGGTGTAAAAAGTTGCCGTCTTCGAAGCAAGTGGTATATAAAAATTGAAAATGTTCTGGAATCCGGCAAGATACAGATGACATCAGATTAATAAGTAATATAATTTAGAAATCCGCTACATTTGCGCCATCGCAAACAGAAAAAATCGAAAGGTTTTATGTTAATATGAATGCTATTAGACTTTTCTATTTTTGCTGTAATATTGTTTAATTGACTCGAACACTCTTGAATAAATTAGATGGGTTTCAGTATAACACGTCTTTGCGGCTAACCAAGTAGATTTGAAAACAGATTCGTTGCATTTTTATTTCTTATCTATTTAAACAAATTTGTCTTCTTGATTTTCAATTTACATGCTTGAGTCATTGTGGGAATTAATTACATATAATACACATTATGTTCATACTTCCTTATGTATAAACCACTAAATATATTCTCTATAGCTGGGAGCTCATACATTTGTGCAAGTGACAGTGGTTTGGCTACGAACACATTTGCAGCTGTCAGTTTCCCTCATGGCCATATATCTGCATATGCGTTATGCATGTGTATGTGTAACATACAGCTTCTATATTACTGATTGAGTAATTACGATCTCTAACAAAATAGGAGCGTATTCTTTAAGTTTATCAGAACTGGAATTTTATTGATAACCATTGTAGTAGAGCATTATACGTAGCTTATAATATAAAAATAAAAAATAAGATCTCGTATGTCATCTAATAAGATTTACAATCAAGTTGTGTCTGTTATTAGATAACTTTGTTGGGGTCGGTGTGCTTGATAATCTCTGCTGGTAGTCCCCTTCTTGTGTAACTAAGAAAATTGTGTTATGTAATAATTTCATGAAGACTGACACAAGGATTAGCGGTTATTACTTTAGGTGTATAAAAATGTCGTCATATGTCTGTGTCTTTGTTGTGTATACTACTTACTTTACTTAACTGTGTGATATATTCACATGTGATTCTTGGATCTATTGAGTTTTTAATTAAAAAAAAACTTATAGGTATAATAGTTATCTAACAGCAAATCTGCTTCTGCATATCTATATATATTGTTTTCTACACTTGTGCATAAAGTCCTTGACAGCTAACGGCAAGATAATGATATTTATTAGGTAATATGCATTTGAGTTTCTTGGCAAATTTCTGTCACTTATGTATAAGGTAAGTATCCTAGTGTAGACTGAACCTGATTTTGCAACCACGTGTTTAGTGATGCATACCTGTATTTTTTCGGATTTTTAGGAATACTGACTGCAGTATTGTGCGTTTGATACGATCAATCATACAAGGCTGTGGAAGAAGTTATTTGATGTAGGGATAAGTGGTATACTAATAAAGATCATAAAGACGTTGTACGACAATGCAAAGATGGTAGTGGAAACTGACACTGAAATCTCACCAGAAATAGCCATGACAGAAGGATTGATGCAGGGCGATTGTCTCTGCCTTCTGCTTTTCTCTATACAGGCTGATTCATTTTTGATCCTAACCATTGCGATCTCACTTATTATTGAAGATAGACGGTAGGTTTAAATTTGGCAAAGTTGCTAAATGTTGTGGTTATTATGATCCCGAAAAGAAAGTAGACTTGAAACAACTGATGTTTGAGATTTTTCGAAAAAACCGAAAAATCTCATTTTCTTATTTTGCTTGTAGCACTTTTATTTGGTCTTGCATAGATAAACTAAAGACACATTCTCAAGGCCACTTTTGCTACTCTATCTAATAGTGCACTTAAAATTTTTATACGACGCTTCGTTTTCTTTGGATCATCGTCAACTTTGTTATTTCTTATGGGCGCCATATTGGATTTTGACACAGCTAGAAATATTTTCTTTTTCTGTTTTCAACCATGTGTCATATGTTGAAAACAAAATTTGATATTGTGTGTTAATTGACGAATAATCTAATTTGAGATTAAATAAAGTAGGTAGCTATGAAATTTCGAACTGTCAATTGCTTAAAATTGAGTTATTAGAAATTGATTACCCACGTAGACTACAATTTCGCAATTGGTTTGTAAATATGAACAGTAATAATAGAGAGCTTTCACAGAGTTATCACGGGATACTTAAATTCACAAAATACAAGAATTTGGAGTAGTGAAAATCCACATAAAATTATTAAGGAATTGTTACATCCAGAGAAAATAGGTGTTTGGGCAGCGATAAGCCAAAGGCGAATCACTGGGCCAATATTTTTTCAGGGAACGTTAACTGTTCGAACGTACCACATAGAAATTTTAGAATTATTCATCAATCAGTTGGATGATGATGGCACTCAAAATGCATATTTTCAACAAGATGGGGCATCTTGTCACTGTACTGCGGAATCTTTGGATGACTTGAGAGAATTTTTTGATCAGCGTATTATTAGTCGAAATAATGAAATTTCTTGGCCTGCATGCTCATGCGATTCAACACCTTGCGATTTTTTCTTGTGACCTTATTTAAAAAATACTTCGAACACCTGTGTTGAATTTGTATGATTTGCAGCAAATAATCGAACAAAAATGTATGGAAATTAATAAAAATCCAATACTTTTGCTGAATGTGATTAGAAATTTGGAACGGAAACTTTTAAAATATATGTACCTATTGCTGTTCAAGGACATTTTCAATACTTGTTGTAATTTTCAATTATTATTTATTTATTCGTATCGCAAAATACAGAGTAAATTAATATTATTATATTGTTGTTTCCAGTAAATGCCTATTATTTGTTATTTATTAGTATACTTTGTATAAAATGCTCAAAATATTTACTACTTTATAAGAAGCCAATTTTAATTAACGACAGATTTAAAAATATTCTCAATATGTCACATGGTGCTTGATGAATTTTTCATATGAACGCGTGCTATTTATTTTGTATCAAATCATTCACTACAACTGGATGAATATTATAGTTTCCAAAGTTCTAAAATGGTCCTATTGATACAATCGCATATTGAATATACTACCACAATATAATTTTATTAAATAAAATAACTTTCGCTTAACTTTACCTTAAACCTTTATCTTAAACTCTAATCTGTGTACTATTTTCTATAATTTTATCGCGCACAGGAGACTTAAAATTATTTTAATCCCTTCATCCTATTTACTGGCCTTTACATATGTATATTCTTGCCACGGATGTAGAGTGCGTCAAGTTAGAGGCAATAGGGTATTGTTGGCTTAGAAAGCAAGGCATTTGTAACAGTAGCACAACTATGTATGTATGAAGATCTTAATAGTCTGTCCGTGTAAAGAAGTAATAGTTTAAAATGGATTGAAATTTCTTCTGTATAACCCGAGCTTGCATGTACTACGATTACTATAATCTAAATGATGAAATACGTATTCGTGATTTTTGTAATATACATAAATGTTTTTAAGCATCTTGTTATTCATTGCAGATATGTAGTTGGATTCGGTGCCATTTGCATTTCAAAGATTACAATATTACAATAAGTTTGTCGATTGATGAGAAAACGTAATGTTAAAAATGAATCTTATTTTGTAAAAATGTGGTATCAAGATTTATAAAGGTCTAAACTTTTACTGGTAACGTAAAATCTCATTATTGAACCGTTTACCAAACATAAAAGAATTTCGCTGGTCGATTTACATTCGTGACCTACGATCTGGGTTTTATTGAAGAAAGGAGAATAACAGAGACGATAATATTATTTTCATTTCCGCTTGTCTTGCCTTTATACCGTAAAGTCTCATTCACCTCGTCTCTAACCAAAATATCTCTTATAACACTTCGTAGTGGTACCTTCGTTATCCACGGTTGAATCGTCAAATAGGGTGTCGGAGTCGACCACAGCAAGCGTCTCTCCAGAAAAATTAAAGAATAAATATTCATGAAAAATCCAACCGGACTAATTCATTAATTTAAGTATAAAAATGGGAGTATAAAATATGAAAATCGTTGTTTGTAGTGTCGAGTCCTTGTTCGGTCAAGCGCGTAGGTTGCCCACCCGATAACGAGGACACGGCGCTGTTTAGGGGATGGGGCAAAAGTGAGGAATATTTGCCCTTTGCGCCTGGTTCTGTCATGGTCCGAAATAATTAATTTAAAACTCGGATGTGCCTGCAAAAAATATTATTACGGTTTTTCTGTTTTGATGTAAAATATGCTGAAAGCTCCGGTAATTTATATACATATTTTAAGCAGTAGTTAATATTAATGATATTTCTGGCGTTTTGACGTTTGTACTAACCTTTATATAATTATTATGTACGTCAGCCTTAGCTGGAGTATTGATTTGTTTTGCTTTTTCGATATTTTAAACGCGGTATTTATAGTTTATAGCATTTAGTTACTGATCACCATAATTTAAAATTGAAAGCTCTCCAATGAAGTTACAATGACATTGTATATTTAGTTAAATGGGTCCAGTTGCTATATTATTAAATTGGTATGTCTAAATGTTAGTGTAAAATTAACTAAACATCAGATTTAATGTAAAAGATCATTTGTTCGCAGCATTCTTGGCATCAAAAGCTCAATTAAATATTAATCCTTTAAGTAAAACTTCCACAGCTACCAGCTTTACATATAGAAATTCATAAACAGTTTTACGTGTCAACTTACTTAATCATTAACAAGCTCAGGAAAAATCCGTTAATTATAATGGAAGTTAGTTTAAGCTTATCCAGAGAACATCAAATTGATTGAATGTTAATAATTTGTATACAGGCGTAAGGCTGTAAACTTCAAGATTTCAGGTAAAAGGTTTGACTGTTGTAATGTCTTTTGTCTGAAATGCATGACTTTCTTGGTACTAAATTATGACATTTTGGTTTTTGATACCGAAGATCTATTTTGGACATTTGATGAAAATTTTCTCCATTTCTTTCCTAGTCCACATCTGTTTTTTTCCATTTTATTTGATCTTGTTTTGCACGTATATTTGTTAATATTCCACGTCTTATTTCCTTAATTTTTGTTGTCAGTGTGGTTCGTAATTAATCAATATTCAGCAATGGTTTAAAACCTTTATCACATAATCGACGATTCCATTCATATCCCAAAAAATACTTTTTCAGGATGAGCAGAAAGATGATGCTTTCAAGCATTGATTGCTGTTTCGTTTCTTCACCATAAAAATGTGTCAGTTACTGATAAAAACAAGCAGATTTTTGTGAAAACAGGCACCGATTGACCGCGACGCTTATTTTTTTTTGTGTTTGCGATTCAAGATTGGAATAGCCCTCAGAATTTTATTACATATTTCAATCGACGTGAACTATGTAGTTGGAGCGTTTATGGTGGCCTTAATCATATGTACCTACATATCAGTCTAATTAATGGGTTGATAATATGATAATTTGCGTCAATATCTTCAGGTATGTAATAAAAAAA
This sequence comes from Popillia japonica, assembly GCA_004785975.1. Lineage (NCBI taxonomy): Eukaryota > Metazoa > Arthropoda > Insecta > Coleoptera > Scarabaeidae > Popillia > Popillia japonica. The sequence continues at coordinate 18,820 of SMLS01074948.1, read as the reverse complement.
ATCTTTTCTTGAATGACGCAATCCAAATTTTTACAGTCGCATATGAAGGACATTAATCCCCAATTAGCTAATTTTATTAAGTTAGTTGCTATGTAAATAACTAATGCCCAGCATTTTTGGTAACGCTGTATATTCACCTGCTTAGTTATCTACTTAGACTTCGGACATGTAGAGCAGTTTTTGCTGTAGAGGAGAGTTTTTTGTTATCGCGTCTTTTTTGTTGAGTTTTCCGTTCGAACATGTTAAAGAGAGAATCACTTAATTCTCGGTCGTTGTTAGTTAGACATCGGAAAGATCGTAATTTACGGAGAGAAAATAGAATATTCTTCCGCGCTGCAGCCTGATAAGACTTTACTTTAGTAAAAATAAACCGACTCGTTATTTTTATTGAGTGTTAGGTAGTTGTTTAACTGCATTGCACGTTTTAAGGTTGCCTTGGTATTTATATAGTTCTTGCTTATTTGCAATTGTTTGAAAATAGTTTACTATTACGATTTAACGTATCGACATAGTAGATTGTTATTAAAATATCAATAAGAAATGTGAAAATTGGAATACCGCATTTCCGAAAACGAACTCCCAGTAACCGTCGTATTTGCCCCTAGAAAAGATGCTAATTTCAACCAAGGTCCCAAGTAATGGCGTCTACACTGGAATTAATGTACCGGACAATATTAATTGGTAAGGTTTTTATAATGTTATTTTGTTGTAGTATCACTAGAAAACTGTATACATACCTATTCGGTGAGAATTAGTATCTTATTACGTTCTTTATTTCCAAACGTTACATCATCTTTAACCCGCTTACTATGGACCTGCTGTTTGACCTCAGAATTCGCGCTGAAGTTTAACAGTATCAATAAAAGCTAATATGAATTGAGAATTGATTGAACCGTTGTACAGGCTGATCCAAATTAAAAGTGCACCATTGATATCTCCGTTATCATAGGAGCCACGTGTTCGGTTAAATTAGGAAAGATATAGTATTTTTTGGGCTGATTACGATGATGAAAACAGAAAAACCATCGATCATGTAGGTAACGAGTTATTTCAAAAAGCGTATATTTTTCTAATGGAACGCCTTATATATTGTAACGCCAATCGATGTGTAAAAACTTGCTTAACGAAAATATTCATATGACTTTGTTTGAAAAAGTTGAAAATAACTGAGATAATTAAAAAATAAGATGTAGTCAAGTTGGACGAACAAAATTTATTTTCAAAGGCAATAGAAGCAAAAAGTATTAGTGAAATATTAAGGCGACTCGGGAAGCAGTAAGACAGTTTACCCATGGTTTACTGTAGAGGTGAAAGTCTCATGTCATAGTTATTGTGCAATTAAGTCAGACTGTGTGTGTAAAAAATACTGTGTGTTTAGTACTTGAAATTTACTGTAAATTGTTTTGGAAATGCCTTTTACACACATTGAAAAGTGTGACATGCCAGAAGCAAATTTAATGTGTCAAAACAATTGCAAAAAAGCGGTTGAACCGATATGGTGAATTATTTCCTGGGCCTCAAATGCCTAATCACTATTACTTATTAAGACTGTATCGACAATTTAGAAACAACGATAACGTTTTTGCTGAAAAAAGGACAAAGGGAGCCGTTATTATTTCCCAAGAAACGGAAGTTACAGTGTTAACGTATTTTGAAGTACATGCTCAAAATGCGATAAGATAGTTATCTACAGAAACCTTCTTGCTTATACTACTATTCAAAGAATTCTGAAGAAACACAAATTTTCGCCGTATAAACATCAACGTGTCCAAACGTTAGAAGACGGTAATGCAGATAGAAGGCTTTAGATTTGTAGGTGGTTTATTGACAAATGTATTGAAGAACCAAGCTTTTTACGAAAAATATTGTGGAACGACGAGGCAAACTTTTCTAATCGCGGAATGTGTAATACAAAGAATGAACATCATTGGGCTACAGAAAATCCTTTACTGGTGCGCCAGCTTAATCCAGAGAGACGTTTTAGTGTAAATGTTTGGTGTGGGTTGATCGGATCAAAAATTTTAGGTCCATATTTTTTTATTACGGTTCGCTTACAAAAGGACGTTACATTCAATTTCCAGAACCGTTACTACAAAAATTCCTCGACGATTTGGATTTGGGGAGTCGACTAAATGTTCATTTTCAGCAGGATGGAGCACCTCACCATAATCATCAACAAGTTCCAAGACTTCTACAGCAACTGTTTGGAAATAAATGGATAGCCACATATGGCCCTGTTCCTTTTCCCCCTCGTTTACCGGATATAACGCAGCGGGACTTTTATTTTTGGGAATATGTAAAAAGTGAGACCTACAAAACACGATTCAATAATGTAGATGATCTACAAAACGGTATCCATACTTTATACTATTATTAATTCTAGTGACGGCAGAGTTGTTCTCAAAGCTACACAAAATGTCTTAAAAAGATTACAGAAATGTGTTCAACTAGGAGATGATGTTTTTAAGCATTTACTGTAGACATTTTTTTTACTTTTTACTTGTATTGCCTTTGAAAATAAATCTTGTTCGTCCAGCTTGACTACAGTTTATTTTTTAATTATCTCAGTTACTGTCAACTTTTTCAAGCAAGGCCATATGAACATTCTTGTTAAGCAAGTGATTGAGCATCGATTAGCATAACAATATACCGGGCGTTCTATTAGAAAAATATACGTTTTTTGAAATAATTCGTTACCTACATGTTCGATCTTTTTTCTGTTTCTACCATCGCAATCAGTGTAAAAAATACTGCATGTTTCCTAATTTAACCAATCACGTGGCTCCTATAATAACGAAAATACCAATGGTGCACCTTTAATTTGGATCTATAAGGGCTAGTTCATAGCTATCCGTTTGTACGTTTGCGTTGACACGTTGACGGATGAACATTTTTTTGCGGTTCATAGCGTTGCCTCGGTAACGTACGTTTAATGACAGATCAATTTCCTATGCTAACCGTTTTGTTGTGACAGGTCTAACCTCACTTTTTTCGTAAACGGATGAACGGACGCGTACAAAGTTCAACGTCGGTCAACTTTATCCGTTATCGGATAGACTGTGAAGCACATAAAAATAACGTGCAGTGATTGGTCAACGTACAAACGCAAACGGACAAACGGAGAGCTATGAACTCCCCTTTAGTCTGACATGACGGGGAAATACATATTTTTACTTACTTAAGTTCTTATCTGTTTCACTACTTAAAAGATGATTGAATTTTTTAAATGCCGTGACGTTGAGAAAATGCTTCCGACTTTTATTTTTGTACCGTGTTTCTTTTGTTGCAATCCATAGCTAACTCGTAAGCCAAATGTATGCTTTAAAAGGAAATCGTATAAAAGTGATTACGTTGTTTTGTGAGCGATAGTATTTTAAAGTATCATTTCCGCGTATGTATTAATTCAAAAATTACTAACAACGTTGTGTTAGTTTTATTCTGTTTCTCCTTATTTAAGTTGTTGTGGAGTTTTCAAAAATCGTATATAGATGCAAATAAGGATTTTTATATTGCTGTAATCTAACAGATTGACATATTACACTAGTTTGCTACATTAACCCACATTGGTAACTAGTGTAGTATACATATGTACATAAATCTAATTTGTATACGCAACTTTTTCTGGATCATTAGCATCTAATTACTTAATACCTAACAAAATAGTCACTGATTCCATCCTACAGGCAACATTATCTCAATCTGTGTCTAATTATACACATACACTCCCGTTTATAAATCTTCCATATTTGGATGTCAAGGTAGAAACCATTCAAGTCTGTACACAATAATATCTCATTCGATTAATTGAGATTTACCTCGAACTGAGCTCTAATCGGTACAGAGGTGTATATTACATAATAGCGTTACGTGTGTACGAACAAACGATATCTTCCTTACCTGTCACAACAAATAATGCTCGAAACCTTACCGAACTACCGCTTCTTTGGGAGGCTGTAATTTAAAGCACGAGTTTATTTAACGACCACGCGACGATTATCTGCCTATCTAAAGAGCTGATATTAAGCTATTCGTATATGGGAATGGATCCAATTAAAAATCGATAAATTCATATTATTAGCGTTGTCATAAATTTGTTTTTTGTCTTAACATGGTTAGCTCTAGTAACTGTGTCTATCTAGATATGTAGAAAATAAGAAATAATTGCATTAGGAATAAAGACTTTTATATAGATGTCGATATTAAACTTTCTAATAACTTGAATTACTTTGCATATATAATAAGTGGGTTTAAGTGGAAGTACAGTTGTAATTTTTTTTGTTCTGGCTCTGAATACGTAAATAAATAAGGTTTGCTTTGTTTATAATTGACTGACATTTTCATTTTGACAAATTTGCAATTGGGATTTAAACAAGCATTAGTACTAGCTTAGAATGAATGCCTCGGTATGGTACACGTAGCATAGTTTATTGTAAAATTTCCTTTTCTTGACGTTGGAGAATGAAATGATCTTTAAATGCAAAATTTTCGAGAAATATAAAAATTGCCAAGTACGAAATATTTCTAAAATTGATAGTATAATTTCTTTTTGCAGATTATTTCATATTTTCAAACTTCTATTTGACGAAACTTAGTTTTGAAAAAAAAAACATTAAATTGAAATCGATTGGGAGGGGGATCAGTAGGTTTTCACGTTCAGAGTTAAACGACTTTGTGGAGCGATAGAATTGTTTCTAGATAGTTCGCAAAACAAGTAGGCCGTGGCCGTCATAAAGGGTATTATTGTAAGGGCTTCTGGGTTTTGACCGCGTCATAATAATGTACCATAGATATGTATATTCAACACAAACAATATAATAAAACGAACGAAAAATAAATAAAGGCGAGTAGTGTTTTCTTTTAGTTATTTATTTTCGTGCGTTTTATTTAATTTTGCGTATTGTATATATTTGCACTACTCTGGCGCAGGCGAAACATAGAATTTCCTTTATATCTAATCGAGACTCATACCACGGAATTTTTCAATATCATTTTTCTCTCAAAGTAATTTACTACACCACGTAGCACAGGTTTGCAAATGTTTAGATTTTTTACTTTCAGTGAAGTAAGCAAAATATGTCAAGAAAGTCGCCTCGCCTCATAAACAAAAAAATTAGAAAAATTATATCTGGAAAATCTTTGTAGACAGGTAACGTATCCCCCCAACGTAATCCAGTTATTACCGAATATAAAATCAAAACTGGGTATAATTTACCTACCGAGCATGAGTTCCATATGGATGTTTAACTCACACTTTATGTATAATAATGAAGAATTTGAATTTTGGGCTAACTTCATGTAATAGCCATCTGAAAAACTGGATGCGTGGGACGACAATCTCTATCCAATCGTAGGTGACAAAACAGTTTTATCACTGGCTGTACGATATCTCTTGTTGTTTAATTTTGCCGACTTAAACTATCCTGATTCTCTAAGTGTACGGCTAATTTTTGGAAACACAGGCTGATCGATAAATATTTGCGGATAAATTCATTTAATTTCAAGCTAATTTTTGAAACCATTCATAGTAATACAAGTGTATGTGGGCATATTCTGTTCATGTATGTATGTTTAAGAATCATATGCACAACTTATGGTAGCCTCTTGAGGCAAGTGCTAGTTCAACCTAAAGGAAACTATATTCATATTTATTAAGTAGCTCATAAATTGATGCTGATTAGATTTGAGCAGTTCAGTCAAAAGATTTAACCTTTTTGTTTTGATATAAAATTAAACATCCAATATTCTAATAACTTTTATGTGTAGTACAATGAGACGTAAATCGTCAACATATTGAGCATATTCGAAATAAACCACATCTTTATATATAAAAACGGTTACTTTTGCCAATAAAGTATTTGCAAAAGTAATCTTTATAATTGCCAAAGTAGAAATTACTTCCCGTCTATATGTAACTAGTTATAAATTTCCTATCGCACGCCTCCTATCGGAGCCGCTCAGTATAAAAACGCAGCGAGAAGAAAAGTCAAAACTCGCATAGACTCGTCTATACGAAACCTTGATGCTCTACAAATTTTATGGACGTATCTTCACGCGTTCAGATTATACAGGGTGTGCTCGTCAATTATTTCTAGCAGTGTATGTACTTATGTATGTGCGGACGTTACATTAATTTGTATGCAGGAGCTGCATCGCTTATCAATCATCGACGTAGTATCTCTCTATTATGGTGTTTACTGTCTTATTAGAGAAGGAACATAATTCACGTGTAATTAGTTTGAAACACTATATTCCTGACATTTACTACGCAGCTAAGGAAGATATCTTATTGTTTTAAAAACTTTGCTATAGTCAACAATGCAAATTAATAATACATAATTATTTCATTTAAACTATACAAGGATTAGTATTGCGTGTAAAAGTATTGTTTTGAACAAAAGAAAAGAATTAAATTGTATAAATTTGATCGGAAAATAGAATCAAACTACCGGCATCCATTTTATTACATAAATCTATTTTGGTGACGGTTTCTTCCCAGTATTACCAAAGGTTAGATTTATTTGGTATTAATTCTCGTGCGTTATAAACGAAAAACTTTCATTCCCAAACCTGCGATTGCACAGCTTAATTAGTGTACCTGGATTAGTAACTTAAATTAGTTCAAAAAATCAATTTAACTCGCTCGGTTGAACCTTCAACGGAACGTTTGCTATACCCTGGCCTAGACTGTCTCAAACAGAACACAAAATTTATTACGTATTCGAAACGCGTCAAGTGAATCAATTTACTTATAGCTACAACAACGTTAGGAAAACAAAGTGTTTAATATACTTTCTCTTCAAGTATTTGCTCCGGTGAGAATAATTATGATTGATATAGATAATTACGATAAAATAAGAAAGAAAAATGACGTTGGTTGAGAGTAGTAGCAGTTAATTTAACTCTGAATAATAAATGGTGAATGATCGCCACGGTTACTGCGGAAATGATCTCGAAGAAAACGATACTTATTGTTAAAAAAGTTCTAGTAGTGTTCTTATAATCAGCTAATACCGTTGAAAGTTGCTACTTTCTAATTATCTAGCGGTAGAACAACGTTTTAACACTTTTTTTGAAGGTTGGTAATAACAAAACGCCTCTTTTTGCTGCGTTGAACATAAATTAGAAGTGCATTGTTCATAGCAAATATACCAGTTATGACATTGAAACGATTATATAGGAGAGGCGATGATCTCAATACCTATTGTACTCAATTTAGTTGACCTGAGAATTATTTCTATGCGTTAAGTTGTCGTATAGATATAGTCTATTCTAAATATGCTATTTTCAGTATAGTTTATTTTTATTAAGAAATATGCGAAGTATGCTAGAGTATGCTAGTATAAATTTATCCTGATTGTTATGGTTATTCAAAAATAGCTTTAAATTAGATTGATTTATATAAATATCTAACTGCACGTTGTTGTCTCTATTACACAAGATTTTACTACAACCTTGTACCGCCATTACTCTAAGAGTTAGTTTAAAAGAAAATATATGTGAGGCGTTTTGTATGTATTACTTCTAAAATAATTGCGCGTTCGATATCTCATGCTTTAATTTATATTAGTTCATGGACTACAAAACCTAAAAACTAAGAACGGCTTCGATTACAGTGTTGTCGTAGTGGGTGTAGATTGAGATGATGAATTTAATAAGTCTGGTGGAGCTGATTATAGAAGGCTATTCTATTTTTATATTCTTAGCCTACTATTGAACCAATTAAATCCTGGAGTATTTTATTGTTTAATATAGTTTCTTATTAATTTGATAGAGATTAGATTGGATTCGATTACGATTGGGATCTTCTCGAAAATGTTCTCCCACACCACAGTAACACTAACACTATTAGTACTAGATACGTATTTCAGCAAGCTATGCACTGTTGAGTTTTCTACGTCTAGTACTAGTAATGTTATCCTTGCCAGGTTCTCGTGATGCCACAGCACATAACCTGGGGTTTCTTCCTCCTTGCAGAAGCTGCAAATAGCATCCTTTGCGAGGCCTATGTTATACATATGCTTATTTGGTCTACAATGGCCGATTAAGCAGATTTATTAAATTCAGGCCGCTGTCCATTTAGAAACTCTTTTGCCTGTCTTTGTCCTGGAGGTTTTTGTTACCAATTTTTGGGTTTTTTTATGTATCCATTTGTTGATAGACTTTTTAATTTGATTAATTTAATTTTAATGATGAGTTGCTGCTGCCTTAGCTTAGAAATCCGTCGTGTCCTTGCTGAAGCTTATCGATGTCGTATATGTAGCTGACAGTGATTTTGCAGTAAAATAGAGAATTTTCATTGTTTAACTAATTTTTGGCATTAGTTTATACGCTTTTGTAACAATACAAATTGATATAGACCAACAGAATATCTCTGTTGCCAACACCAATTCTACTGGTTTTGTTTTTAGTGCAAATTGATTGTAATTATGTAGATTTTTCAGTAACGTGCTAAATCTTCATTCCATATCAATTCGCACCCGATTTAGTAGATTTCTTTATTAGCTCACATTCGAATAATCGTGAAACAGTTGAAAATGTTTACGAACTATTTATAGAAACACAATTTACGATATACACACAGCAGGTTAGTTACTATTGCAAAATGTACTTGTAAAGTAAAAGTAAAATCGTTCTACATTAAAATATTTGTGTTACCTATTAAAATTTTTTGGAATAGCGAAGTGGAAATAAAACGACCAGTTTAAATGAAACACCTTAAATCAATTGCCAACAATTTATTACGTATTCAATAGCTCGAATGCAATGCCGAAGTAACTAGTCATTTCCTCGGGTATGTATTCGTTCAAGGACTAGCGAGTTTTGCCTAGATCTGAGGCGTCGCTTGCGAATAGACGGCAATCGCTATATTACACTTCGCTAAAATTCGTCGCCTTACCTCCTCTTTTAACCGTGAGTCTGCGATCTACATGAACTGATGGTTCGACATAACACGGAAATTCTATTTCGGTTTTAATAGATATAAATTGCTGAATTACTGCAGAACGCGGTTGCTCTTTTAATTTATACATAAATGGGAGTTTACACGAGCGGATATATAGACAGATGGTCACGCTTTTCGAAGCGCAGCTTTTATTTATAGAGCGTTCTGCTCGCGCAAATACAAATTTGGTCGTTTATACGACATGCGGCGCGCTACCGATGTCTTTGAGAATTATTCTTGCTTGTATAATTTGTAAACGATGAACGATGGGTATAGCGTGTGTTCTAGTTTTTCTTCCTTAGATAGTGGATTGATTCCTTAACTTTTCTATGATTATTAATTTTTCTCGATAATGACTAATATCGACAGAATTAGTAATAGATTGAGGTAATTTTTTTTAAGGGAAAACTAGCCTAAATTGGTTACAGTCTGTAGCAGTTTTTTTACGTCGAAATTAAAACTGATAAGCGGGTATTGATTTCTGTTAAACGTTAAAACAATACTTTATCTAACTTATTAATCTCGTTCAATGTTTCAATGTCAAGACCGGGTTCTTATACATGCAGGACGGCACCTTGACACTACCTTTCTCTTGATACTACATGCACATACATATGTGCCTGGGCTATAGTGTGTTTATAAGTCGTGAAAAAAGAAAGGAATGCGGTTTAGATTCTAGTTTCATTGTAGAGCATAAAGTTTTTATAGATGTTGTAATTCCATCTTTCATATCATTTATTTTTTGCTCTTGCGTTTAAGAAACTTGTAGAAGTTTTGCTACGCGGAGAAATTATTCGGAGATGTACAACCATATGTTATAAAAACGACAGTCACTCGTTTATTTGATATAGAGAACACATGTTATAATCCACATGTTCTTATTGTAATTGTAAGTTTTGGTTTTAAGAGTGTTTTTGTAATAAATCGTAGTTTAGGTTACGCTAAAAAAACTTGCTTCATTTTATTATTACAAACAACTTCGAAACTATTATGTGATGTCTAATAGAGATTAAGATGTGTTCCTAATAAACTTAATCTTAAATCCTTATGGAAAAATTACACTCCTTAAATATTTATCACAAGAAAAAACGTCAAGCTGCTACAGTGCTTGTTTAGGGTGGGCTATTAAATGTGTTATTTATTCTGTCAATACTAACGATGTGGACACTAACATTCTCAATAATTACACGTAAAGTATAGTATACCTGTGAATGCAAATTTCTCTTTAAACTTTAAACTTTAAACTACGGTTGGGATTGAATTTATTATTTGGATGTATTAAGTTTAAGTCGTCCGGTATTAGTAAAATATTAGCGAAACTAATTGATATGTGAGATCTAGTCACAATAAAGAAATCATTGATGTTTTAGCCTGTACTGCGTAAAAGTTTAAACTAAATTCTTTTAAAATGAATCATAAAAAAAGTTGCCTATACGGTAAATATGTATGTATAAAAAATATTGCATATGATAAACATATTTGTCGGAAATGTTAATTCACCGATTCTGCGTCAATTTTGGGATTGGTACTTGAGACAAAGATTATATTTTTGGGAGCATATCTTTGGACTGGCCTGGCAAGCAGTGAAGCTCTTGTATTATCATATGCTAATTACTATATTAATACATTTTGTTTAGACAGTCACTGAGTTTTACTAGAGTATGTGGTGAAATTTGCGATGTGGCTAAACAAGTCCAATCGGACAACCTCGCTATTTTTATTAGAGGATTGTTAAGTAGATTATTGACATCGTCGTTGTAGGGTTTTGGAAAATATAAGAGATCTTGAGACATCGTAAAATTGTAATTTCTTCCTAATTTGTTATTTTAACTTTTTTAAATCCTTTGGCTTTGTGACAGTAAAACTTGAAGTAATATGAATTGTGACAACTATTCCAAATTAATAATTTAGTTGTGGGAGTCCATCAATTCGTTCACATGTGGGAATTGCAGCAACCAAATTTTTGTAATTTGAAGAAACAACGTGATGACTATGAGACAGTTGTCTTCCACTAATTATTTGACAATGGGTAAGTCTGTCTAAAAGCTCTTCCTGCAGACATAGAATTATTTTTGGGATAATTCTGTGTATTCTAATTCTAATATTCTTCTGATTTTGGTTTTTTTGGTCCGCAAACATATGGATTTTCACAAAATATGTTACGTTGTATTGAGTCGATATTAGACTCGTTATATTACATATAAAAAGAAACTAGATAAATGCCGATTATGTAGTTATGTTCCTAATATATTATTGACAAAACTTGTTTATTTTTCAACTGCAGATAATTTACATGTCATGCTATAAAATATTATTTATCTAAATTTATATGAATCAAAACCTAAACCTATATTTTATAGATATAATATACTACCACAGTATATATTTTATATCAAAGTGAAAGTGTTAGATATTCTATTACGTAGTCATTTGATTCAATTCCTGAAAGTAATATAATTTGTCGACCACCGTATTTGGTTACTAAATTAATACAAAAAGAACCTGTAATCTGCGATTAGAAAGGTTGCAAATTTTGTAATTTAATCGTCGGTAGTCTGCGTTTTTAATTTATTTAATATTATACAAAAAATTGTGTATATACATTTTATATTGGCAGCAAACAGATTTCAACGACAGATGACATAAAATATATCATATCATTTTTTTTATATTTGCTGTATAAACGAGAATCTGGAACGCGATACCTGTAATTATTCAATTTAAATACCTCAATTTCACCTCTAAATATACGCGTGTTCTACGATATTACTCCGGACCGCGCACTAAGTAGTAAGATGTGTTGTTAAGGGGAAAGCGTAACTTAAACCAGACCGGAGCGGTCTAGGTGTCCTTTTTTATGGCTTTATGGTATGCGTAATGCACACAACATATCCGTACTTACGGAGTATAAATAAATAAAAGCCGTTCTGTGATCCAGTTTCTCGACAAGCTGATCTATGCATGCGGCTTTGGTTCGGCTATGTTCCTCTCTCTTGAAAAACAGGAAGTCATATTGAAATTGTGGGAAATGAGAAACGACACAAAGGAATAACAACTGTAGTATACAATATTAAAGTAGCAGTAGTACAAGGCAGTAATAACATATAAGTATAAATATACACATAAACCGTAATAGTTTGCTTGTCTTTTACAATAACCGTTAATCTAATTGGTGAATCATTATACATATAATGAGATTATGTGCAATTGGGTAATGGATGGTTATGACCGTCTTATTGACGTATAATATTCCATATGCGACCTGATTTGCGATAATTAGCCATTGAAAACGGAGCAACGTCCATTAATACGTAATCCACCGTAGATCACTACCGATAAATAGCTTAATTATATAATGTGTATCGTTTATTAATGTACAGCAGTACATTTTCATTGCAACTTGTACAGTAATAAAAGTTCTTCAAGTCATATCATCTGTACAAACGTACACTTACATATATTTCAAAGTATGGGGGATATAAATTACGTTATTCAATTTTCTAGTGATTTATCTACGCATGAGAATAATAAATTGCAATTACAGAACAATTGATTGATGTCTGGTATAATAACTGTAATTTAATATAGCTCACTAATATTTTATAGGATTTCTATGTTATAAACATTTTTTGATTGTTTTGGAATCATTTATAGTATAGAATAGTAGAATTTTGTTTTTTACCAGGCCCTTTAAATATCAGTTCGTGTTCTATAAAAAAAAAGTCGAGGAATCTTCGTACCATAGAACCATACACAATTCGGTTTCTCACGAAAAAAGGAGGTTAATAAAATCAAATCAACTTACATTTGTACGCTATTTTTCCAAAAATTGTAGCATTAATGCTTGATAAATTTTTATTCTAGACTTTTTAGACTTTTAGCCAACATTGTATACAAAATTTTATAAACAGATCGTATTATCAATAGCAGGTTAACACTGAATCATATCTTCAAGCAAACTTTACACACACAAAAATATATTTCTATGAAAATCGTATTGATCGTCATTTCACGATGTACAATTTACATTTTTGCAAATACATTCAAATATCAAAAACATATGTATGTGTATCGGGCAGTTACTAAATTATTTAGTAACTGAAGTGTTGCGTGTTTTTATCCGACTTTTATTTTTCTATATTTTCAAATACCTACGTCAGTGTAACCAATAAACTCATTTTTTCCCATAGTATAGCATCATATCATTGCATTTAAGTAACCTTCCTTACTATCTTTAGGAGTTGTAACTTCCACAACAAATGCATTGAGAATAATTTGGTCACAGCCAATTGTTTTCAGCGCTTCCCAAACACAGTGTAATATGGTAAAAAAATATGGTAACCAATCTTCCATCCACGCATTTGTCAATCGTTCTCCAAAATATCCAGGAAAGTATTGCTGCCGTTGGCATTATATAGCAAATGTCCTCATAGTTTTTTAGTACATTTTTCTCAAAACGTACTATATTCGTTATATGCGCTGTAGCCTTTTCTCATGATATTAAATAAAATTATTGCATATTATCGAATATTTACTGTAGCAAGTCCAACAACATTATTGAAATTCAAGAACGTGTAGAAATTTTGTTTTGCCTGAATGCTTTCAAGTTCTTCTCCCTATGATCTAATCATAGATTCAGATAAAAAAATATATTCAATGTGAGCTAAAAAAATTTTAATAGCAGCGCTTCTGCCAGTATACAGGGTGTTTGTTCAGTTGTAAGGTTTTTTTTAACAAAAGATAGTATTCGGAAAATAAAAGCATTTTACAAAATATTGCATGTAAGTATACATAGTGTATTAACCAAGATATACACATGGACCCACCTATTGAGAAACACGATATTTTTACCTACCTTATAACAACTATTCGAAGTTTCCCCCGCCCAAATACGTATGCATTCTCGACAAGTGTTTTTACGTGTCAATCACCTATCCAATAGTAAACAATACTAAGGCAGTTGAAACAAAATTATCAGAACTTATTTGTGCAGGAAGTTCTCCCAAGCAAATGATTTCTTGTTGCCTCCATAAAACTGGGACTGTTGCTTCCTTTGCTCGTGACGATTACAAGACATTCAATTCTAATTAGTACCTATGTAACTTATGAAATTAATTATTACACAATTATCGAAAATTAAAGGATAATAACCTTGAATTAATAATAATTATTGTACATATTTGGTTTTGACTGGTATGTTGTTCCTTGTTGCCAATAACAAATTTCGGTGTGCTATTTTCAACAATGGATAAAGCCGTTGAAGCATTGAAGCAGTATGTTTCTGAGACCCCCATTTCATTTCACACTTGTGAAAGCGCTTAAATCTTATTTTGAGAAACAAAATCTTCTTTTTATATTTTTATTTGGGATCTTATGTACATATACTTCGTATATTACACCTAGCAACTTATTTACAGGATAAAAACATACAAAATGCTCAGCAGTATTAGTGCAACATAAAGGAAACAAGATAAACTATTGTGCACTTTGCCTACGTATATGTATGTATGTATGTTTATGTATGTATATTAGATTATGTGCGCTTTCGAACCCTATTGACATGGTCTTACATGTGGTTTTGGATGCTGCAGCGCGATGGAAATCTGGGTTAGTAATCCTTATATTGTGACAGTAGTCCAGTAAACTTTACTATTTTATTATTTACATATTATTTTTGAAAGTAATGTTTCAAAAATAATATTGTTGTGTATTGTAGTTACAATGTTACTGTTAATCGTTTTTCTCATAAAATAATTATATTTTACGTTATAATTCGATTTGCGAAACCATTAAAACAACATAGTGCTTGTAGAATTTCTCTTAATAATTAACTCGACCACAGAGCAAAGATTTTTAACTCAATACTAACCACAAATTGCATTGCTGTCAAGTTTTGTATAAAACCATAAATAATACAATCAGCATCGGTAATTCAAATTAACAACGCTTGTTCTAAGTTAGTATATGTGTAGATAAATTACGAATTATTTTAAATCAGAGAATGAAAAACTGTTTCGGAAATATCTCACAGAGTAAAAATACAGTTTGTAACGATTTTTCCAATAGCATAGATTTATTACAGTATCGTAATCGTTATCGTACCGGTTCCGATAAGGTTTAATATTCACCATTGTTAATAACACTCAAGGTTATTCTGCTCTCAAATTTGATTGGGAATCAAAATATTATTTTAATACTTGTCGCAGTTTTCTGGTCATGGCATATAACGGCCTCATTTGGATGTCAAAGTAAACGTAGTATACCTGAGCAAATTTGATTCGTTTCAAAGCCTGGCTTATTATAATCTCTGTTTATTCTGGGTTATATTGAAAATGGATAATCCACTTTGTACATACACACAGCTTAGAACAAACTAATATGAGAGGCACATACACAAATGAAAAACTAATGTTGAAGGAGCATATTTAAGCTTTCTAGATTGTTACATACTAATTTGCAAATAATGCAGTAATGTGAGATATGGTATTAAAGCATTTGATACAATTAGTTTTAGTTTAGTAGTTGTTAATAAGTTCTATAAAAAGATGAAGAGATTTAAAATTACAATATACAGCAGAGAAAAATCAAACACATTTTATTTTTTGACCAAACATAACTTGTATATCTAAGAGTCGCGTACTAATTAATTGTCTACCATTTTAAGTAAGTGTCGTACTCTCTCATTAAACATTAATTTTAGTTTTTTTATGCTCATTTTTATTAAATATTATGTAAATGTTTGGAATACATCATGTTTATAGTTCTGGCGAATTCGACAAAATGCTATTTGATTGTGTTCTTCCAATTAATTAATTAAACAAGGAAGAGCTTTCATACTTGTTTGGACTTGCTTATGTTGGGACATGGGGTCTCCGAAAACTTGAAGGTGCTATGGAAAGACAAACCTATCTCTAAATATTGCAGAAAGGAGCAGTCGTTTAATGTGTCACAATTTCTGTTTATGCATGACACTGATTTGAAGCATGGCAGACCAGACACTGCATAACAAGTCCAGGCATTAGCACCATTCAATTGTTAGGTTGTTTAGGTAGAAATATCTGCAAAACCTGTGTTACGTCCGCAACAGACCTTTGGAGTAGAATAGATCAATATTCTTCATGTAGATTTGGACAATCTAGTGAATAGTATATGTATATACCCAAAATTGTGCAAGCTATTCCTCATGCGAGAGGAGGATTCTTTGACAGTAAATTTCATTATTATTACTGTATATATTTTTAGAATTGCGTTGTTTTTGATTTTGTCTGCAATAAATAAACTGCTGTTCAATTGATATAACTAATGAAAAAATAATATAAATCAACTTTTTTCCAAAATAAATTAACAAAAACGCAAAAGGCGGCAGGAATATAACAAAATAATGTATTTTGTAACTATTTAAAACCATTTAAGCACTAACTTAATGATAAGAACTAAGAAATTGTTAAAAAACAAACTTACGTAATAATTCAAAAAAATACTTTTAACTAAAAAGAAACATTTTTTACATAAAAAAAAAACTTTAAATGTGGCAGCTTCAATTTTAATATTTTGTAGGGCTTCTTCGAGGTCGTGACATAGCTAAACATCTTCTGAGCATGTTTTGTATAAGCGTATTGATGAATTTTTTCGGTATTCTTTCCCATTCTTCTCACCGCTTCCATAAGTTCATCTAGCGTTGTAGGAGGACGAGCATGAGATCGCAACTGTAGTCAAGTTTGTCCCAAATATGCTCGATGCAATTGCAATCTGGAGAATTAGGGGGCCATATCATTCTTTCAATATGGTCACAATGACATCCTCGAGCATTATCGTCCTCAAATACGAAATTTCTCCAAAATTTCGGGAAAATGGTACAACTATTGGCAAAATACATAAGTCCGTATACCTCTCTGCATTCATGGATTGATTTCTCAAAACCACCAGCTCCGTGCGATCGTTAAATTTTATGCTACCCGAAACCGTAACACCCCCACTTACAAATGGCACTCGTGGGGCCATGTTCCTTTTAGGATACCGTTTTCCACGCCTCCTCCACACTAAAACTCTACCGTGAGAATGATGTAGAGTGAATCTGGACTCGTCAGAGAAAAGGCATCTTCTCCAGGCGCGGGCCTCCCATGGCAAGTGATTTGCAGCCCACTGCCCCCTAGCGATCATGTGTTGGCTGGTCAACAGTGGGCATATGGTCTTTTTTCTAACCCTTAAAAGAAACTCGTGCAACCTTGTTCTAACTGTTAGATTAAATTTAACCACTCCTGTAGCTGCACGAAGATCGTTATTCAACGTCCAACACGACTGAACGCCATTTCGCCTGACCTGGACTCTTAAATACTGATTTTGTGCAGGATTTGTGCTTCTCCGACGGTCTCCCGTATTAGTATCCCTTACACTACCACTTCTACGAAATCGTATTACAACTTTATTAATGACACTGTGAGATACATTATAAATTCTAGCCACTTCTTTGTTGGAATATCCATTTTGTATTAATCGTAGGGTATGGTTCATAATATCTTCAATAAGAAGCGGCATTTTTAAAAATTTAAATTACTTAATCGTAGTTTTAAGTGAGCAACAAACTGACAGATATAAACTGATATCAAAAAGTCAATGCCAACCTAACATTTTATGTGAAATATTTCCTTAACTTAAAAACATACATATTTATATTAGATTTTATGCGATAAATTAATAAAGTATAATAGGTTAAAATTTTAACAAACCCAACATAATATTAGACTTACTGCGTTAAATAAACTATAAAACATTAAAATATGTCATGCTATGCATTGCTAATTACTTAGACTAAGAGTAATATCAATCCTTTAATAGTGGACCACTTCAATTGAACAGCAGTTTATATTATAATATTTGTAAAATTTTTAGTATTTCTTATTTTCTTCAATATGCAACGAGTTATGAAATTATACCACGCTGTCGAATTAATGTGGGAGCTAGTGCACCTCTCGCTGGTAATAAGATCTCCATTAGAAGATCATAAAATAAACTAAATGTGGTTTACTACCACTAAATAATTAATTTCCACCGCGGAAATAGGGAATTAGTTTCGCATTGATACATAAGTAGGTAGAATGAAATATTTAGACCGACAAATGCATTAAAGTTATAATTATATCTAGCTGTTCGTATATGATAATGTTTTAATAAGCAATCATTTACGTTTTGTGTAGATGTTCATGTAGGTACTTACAATAACTAATTTCTAAAGTAATGAGAATATAACAATACTAGCAGGCAGTTAATTTCTGCTTTTGTGTAATGCAAAAATTGAAAATTTTAACACTGTTCATAATATTACATTTCTTGTTATTAACTGAAGCGTTAATTTTTAATTAACTCTTGGATTGAATTACTATTCTAGCGAATCGTACAGAATAACTTTAAATCTTAATCGAATTGTTAATGCATAGGTAAGTTTATGGTGAACAGTGATACGATTATATCTGTGTAGACACAAATCTAATCGTTAAATATTCACAGTTAGCACTCAAACTGCTGCTAGTCTTGGAGGATATCCGATTTTAGAAGTGTGTCAGAATGACGCGAAATTATTCATAAGTTGATGCATAATGATTCTATTTCTGCGTTTTTGCTTATTAACGTTAATGTGATGTAATATGTATAGTAATCGGAAACTCTGGAATAATCCATGGTACTACCAAAAGGTGCAGCAAAAATATTTTTATTTTTAATATTTCTCACAGTAAAAAAGATGGCGAACCATATTTTTTACAATTAAATATAAATCATCTAATACTGCCTATCTACTATTTTGGTTATTATAACATGTCTATAATTTCAAACAAACTATTTGTCAAATTTGACGTTTGTCAGCATACTGTTTATTAAGTATTT
>SMLS01074947.1:0-49872 GCA_004785975.1 Popillia japonica | reverse complement strand
ATTTGCAACATGTACGCAACTGGGAGCAAACCTGGCATCGTGCAACAGCGGACAGGCGAAGCAGCAACTCCAGTTATTAGTAGTGCTGTCGATAAAATTCGAATTTTCGAATTTCAAAGTTCTCCGAGTTCGAAATATCGAATTATTGTTACAAAAGTATTCGAATTTCGAATTTCAAATTCGAAAGCGAATTTCAGATTGTACCTACGCGTATATTGTTTTTATTTACAAATCCAAATTATCAATGAACTGCTTTATTTTACTTCCAGAGTTGAATAAACCTCTGTATGAAGTGCTATGTATTTAATTTCTTGTTCCAGAAGTAACGTATTGTGCGCATTTAAAACTTTCATTGTGTATAATGCATATTCTATTTAATATTTATATTAAATTTATATTAAATAGAATAGGGAGGTAAAACCTGTATGCCATGAAACCTGCGCTATGTCGGAAAGACATACAGCATCAAGTGTGCACGAAGCTTTGCAATCGTTAATGGCAACCTGAAATTTGCAAAATACAGTTATGACTACGCATTAAGCATAACAAATGCTGTTACTAAGTATGACGATATGCACACATTTTGCACATACATTACAATTATCAGTTAAAAATGCCCTGAAATTACCGAGAGTAGTTGATTTAATAGCCAAATGTAGCTCATTTTAAATATTCTGCTAGAGCCACAGCCGCACTAGGTACATCAAAAGAGAGGTCAGTTTAATTGTAACGAAGCATAATATAATTCAATCGTGCAAGACTACTGTTTCTGACCTTTAGCCACTTTATTATGGAAGCAAATATCGAGAGAGAGAGTATTTTACATTGGAATCAGATCTTGAATGCCAAGCTCCGCTGATGAATATTTAGGTCAAATCCGAAATCACGTGATCCGAAGCCAGTGCTTGATCTTGTTTCATTGTCATCTCGTAGCAAAGTGATTCCAACAATAGACCATGAGCCCCTATTATACGCAAGAAATGGAAATCCTGAAGAAGTAAAATCCCTTTGAATGGTGGAAATGCTAAAGCAACAGCTAAAAGAAATTGCCTATTACCCGATCATGTCAACAACAACAACAACACAACTTAAACGAAAATAAAGAATATTACTTTGAATCGACATAAAAAGTTTTTTTTTTACATGTATGTCATAACTTTAACGAATTTACTGAAATTCGAAATTTCGAATTATGAAATTTTCGAATTCAACAGCTCTGGTCATATAATGTATTAATCAACCAGCACTATGACAAGAGCCGAGGGTAAAACCTAAAACATAGTATGTACAGAATTTGTTACTACATATTTGAATTCATACGATCTCATATTTGACATTTCCTAGATCATACCATTATAAACACCTAATAACAATTTGTCCTTGATTTTTACGCGATTTTGAAATGACATAAATCCTCATTTCAAACGACCTTCTTCGAAATAAGTGACGACGTATCCGACCCACGCCGTTCAGAAAATTGATGATATCTATGATATATAAATTATATCGGTAGGCTTTTATTGCACATAACACTCCACTTAATAACTATAATTTCACGTCCATTACGACTCTGCCCCAAAATCCTTTTTTCTTCGCCGTTTTTCCTTGCTTCGAACTTAAGATCGTAACGAAACGTATCTGTTCCGATATAGTTCGCATACCGTTCATCGCTCACGTGTTCCATAAAAAAAAACTCGAACTGAAAAAATTGCACTCACCGCAGCAAGAGTGCGATTTTAAACAGGGGCACAGCAGATGGAAAGTTGATATACTGGTCCGCGGAGGAACGCGAAATAATCGAATTGAGTACGCGATGAATGCTTTCTCGTCTCTGAACGAAAATCGAGTTATTCGGAATTATTTTTTTTAATTACGATTTATGCCTTTTATCGTACGTTTTTCACTCGGACCGTGCAAT
The DNA here is from genome assembly GCA_004785975.1 of Popillia japonica. Taxonomy (NCBI): domain Eukaryota; kingdom Metazoa; phylum Arthropoda; class Insecta; order Coleoptera; family Scarabaeidae; genus Popillia; species Popillia japonica. The sequence continues at coordinate 47,954 of SMLS01074947.1, read as the reverse complement.
TCACCGTTACCGTTAATCGTAATATTTACAGGGGCAAACTGATTAATGAATGTCGTGTGGTATTTCAGAAGGAAGATTTTATATACAGGCGTGTCTTGAAAATAAATAAATTATTTTCAAGGTCTTCAAATTGATATCTTCTTCTATTCGATGTATGTAAACGACCTGTAGAAATAATTACTGCCATTTTAATCAAATCTCTTACAGGCGTTAGGCTATAAAAATTTACAAGAATTAGTTTCTAACATTTAATTTAACGAATATTGAATGGTGCAACATTGAAGAACTTCAATTAGTATACCTATAGATGAAAAAATTGAAAGCTGTCGACTCAATCTGATAGACTAATAAATAATACCGCGTTAGTTATTATTAAATTCATTTTCCCAATCCATATAAAGCGTTACTATATTAATCACTCGATAAAATAGGACTTTTTATTTGCTTTTTAATAGCCGCTTATACTATATAATTCTCGATACTTCCATTCTATTAACGAGCATAATAGATTTTCCCGTGAAGGGTGTAAACATATTTCCAACGAAATATTAAACGTGGGATGTCACACGTTGTGCGTCAATTTACATAGTAAGCCTATGAACCTATCTTATCAGTGTTTTTATATTTAGATAATGAAAGTTATCAAAAATTTCGGATAACAAAGCCTATATACAGCTAAAATAAACGAGCTACATACATGTATGTATGTACCTATGTAGTTATTGCGTAAGTCCCCGTATCAACTGCTTGTCTGTCTAATGTAATATTCGAATTTTAGTTGACATCTTCTACAAGGATCAATCTTATCTAAAGCAATTAATCTGTATATTTTAAATGTTAAACTTAATCTACATCGTTCGGTTTACTTAAGTTGTAATGTACACGATTAATAAAATTTACGTTCACATATTGTAGGATGATGTGACGATTGTTGATAATTGAATAAATAAATTAAATTATTTGCGATATGTCAGAATAAATTTGATAATAATGACGACTTCCTCCAAAACCGTTTTATCAAGTAGTTTCTGCGTCCTTGATTGTAAATAAACATAATTTGCTTCAAAAGAAAACTGTCTAACATTTCTAAAATTCCAATACCTATAATAGGCATTTCCTGAAACATTACTGATGCAAGATGACGCCTGTATTTCAAAAGTTGGATTCTAAAGGAACCATCCCCACTATGATACGAAAAATTCGATTTTTTTTGTGTACAGATTTTTATAGTGAAAGTTTTGGCTACGCACGACTACTTTAGAATCCCCCATATAAACATTGGTCCAAGTAAAATAAAATATATCAGGAATTTTAGTCTCTATGATAAGACACTTCAGGCACAGATGAATGAACCAACAAAGGACATCGCAGTGCCGAAACGTATAAACGTATAGACACCTTAACTTTTTGTAATTTATCATGGCCCCAGTACGCGAATACAGGAGATACCGATATGCTATTTGGATTTTGTGAAGGAAATACTCGAGTGTGTTAGGGTGTATTCTGAAAAGTTTCCAAATCGTCGAATACCAACTAGCAACCAACGTTTGCTGCCGTTGAGCGACGTTTTCGGGAGACCGGTTGCTTTTCCCCGGCAACCACTGCTTATGGAAGGCAGCGTTTTATAAGGGTTCCTGAAGTTGAAGAAAAAATTTTAGAACGTGTTGAAGAAGATCCAGAAATAAGTACTGGACGAAATAAGTACTAGACGAATAGGTAGGGAAGTAGGAGTATGTAAAGATGTCGTTCACGCAGTAATTAAAGAACAGTTGCTATATCCATACCATAAAATATCAGTTCAAGATCCTTTAAAACATGATTCCGAAATGCGCCTGTATTTTTGTCGCTTTGTTAATGGGCAAAGAGATACAGATTTAAACCTTGGTAATACTATTTTGTTTACGGATGAAGCTTGTTTCACAAGAAGAGGGATACCTAACTAATTTCCATAACGAACACGTTTCTGCTGTTGAAAACCCGCATGCCATAAAGATACATCATTTTCAACACGAATTTAAACTTAATGTGTACATTGGAATAATTGGCAATTTTATTGTTGGTCCTGTTATTCTTCCACAATGATTAACGGGAGACGTCTACTTGCAATTTTTACAAAATTCATTGCCAGATTTGTTAGACGATTTAATTGTTAATTTTCATAATGGTCATGCGTGTTTCATTCACTTGCAGGATTGGTATTTTCTTGAAATTTTCTCAAAACATTTGTCCAATAATACTAACTGACCATGCCAAATCTTATTAAAATCGTATAAGCCGTTTTTAATTTATAATAAAAAACGATCTCAAAATTTTAATTTCAAGGCTGCATAGCGGCCAAACCAAGCCACTTTAGACTAAGGTAAGTTTACTTAAATCGGCTTATTTTGGTCTAAGGAATATATGGTAGGTGTGTAAAGACCTTTTACAGACACAATAATACTCTAAAAAAATCATATTTACCAAGAAAACAAGTGATTTTTTGGGTGTAAGGTATAAAATCATATAGTTAACACAAATAAAAAGCACTAAAAGTTGAATCCAAGCAAAAATTTGTGAAATCAAGCAAAGGTTATGATGACACATTAAGAAGAATTATTCCGCAAGCTAAGAAAAAATTAAATCTGAAAAATGTAAAACCAAACAAAATACATATAATGGAAAGAGTAACTTTTGAAAGTTAGACAATTGGCCCATCCTTCGGCACCACCAAATCGCAAATAAAGTGCCACAGCAAGTCAATCCATTCTTTGACAAGTCGATCAACGAATGGATCGACTTATAGATAACAAGTCCAAGGAAGGTGGCAAAGATCACTAGGACAAAGACAGATAAAAGAGTTTTTAAAGCAATAGAGGCTTGATTTTCTTAGCGACCTGCTGAGTAAAAACATTAAGACTGTCAAAATGATAGTAGGTCTTTTGGTCGGTCATTGAAGACTAAAAAGACATATGCCTAATAGAGTGCTATCTGCAAATTCTACAAGGAAAAGGAAGACGTCCCAATTCATGTGCTCGCCAATGCGAGCGTCTGGCTAGGACAAGGTTTCTAGTACTGGGTATAGAAAACCCAACAATGCATAGCTCCATTAAGCAGCCGCTCTCAAACACGAGAAGCCTCATAAAGAAGATAAAGTTATTGAGGTCTTCTAGGATTAAGAGGCATCGCAATAGATTTGAAAAGGTTGCGGTGAAAGATTTTCGTATGGCCACCCCAACCCTAATCTAATCTAATCTAATGGTAGACAACATTTACGCTACAATGATGATATTTGAAGTTGCAGCCCATCATGTTTCTGATATCTACTATCAAAATTGCAAACAAACATAAAAGATATGTAGGTGGTGTATTCTACGCGTTTAAGCAACATTGACTGAATTGTTGTGTAAATATGAAACAATTACGGAAACCGTGAGACAGTTGCCCAAATCTTATTGTAAATATGCTCCATTGTGAGAATGGTTTTTAAACAGTTTTCTGTTTCTAAAAGTAACCATCTCTCTTGCTGTTCTAAGTAGCAATCTCATGAAATATCAGCAGAGTGCTGTGTGCAATCCAAGGAATTCGCCCGTAGATACATCTGAAAAAAATACATTTGAAATAATGGATTTCTTTCGAAGAATATGCACATAAGAAAGCAAAAAAGTCAATTTTTTCCCGCGGAAAGATCATGGTCACAGTCTATTAGAATTTCAAAGATGTCACCTTATTTGATTACTTGAAAAGGGAAAAAACAATAACAGGTCAATAGGTACCATGTTTATTTGCTAACACGAGTTGATGCTGAACTGAGAAAAATCAACCTAATTTTTTGGAAAAAGGAGTGCCATTCCATCATAATATGTATACACGTTCTAATTCGTTGGCAGTTGCTACAAAAATATTTGTGCAATTGCATTAGGAATTCTTGCCTCATTTGTCATATTCACCAAATCTGCCTTCCAAGGATAGCTTGAAAGAAGATTTCGTACAAATTAAGGCGTGATATAAGCAATAAATATATATTTTGCAGAATTGTTTTTTGCTTGTTTGAAGAAATTGGAAATTTGCAAGTTCAGTGTGTAGACTAGCAAGGAAATTACGTCAAAACATAAAATACGTCAGCTAAAATAATTTATTTGTATAAAGTTTTTGTCGAGTTCGAACCATTAACTATCTATTTCGCTAACAGAAGATTTTGAAAGATTTAACAACTATCTATGTAGTTCTGCAAATTTTATATTGATAGTTAATACATTAGGAAAGTTAAGTTTACTTGACCAATAAGAGAAAAAGAAATACTCTCTTTAGACATCTAACTTTATTTTAACATTTGATGAATAGAAAACCTCAGATTCGGAAATTGTTGCATAACTGCAAGGTTGTTTTTTTGGAAATGTTAAAAGCAACAAATAAAGAAATAAAATATTGAAATAAAAGGAAGATATGTATTATATGTTACTTCGACGTATTGAAAATGCGATTGTTAAATACTTAATACCACCTTTAATCAAATTATAAATATGTTAATAAAATCGTGTTACTGGATTACCAGGCCAGTAAGTGTACCACAATTTGCTTAAAAAAAAATCACAACATATGGCAACAACAGCAATAACAGGTGGTCGTCTCCATCTAGTCTAAAGATTTCGATAATAAGGTGATTATATCAGACTTCTTTTGTATTTCAGGCAAGATTAACTGTACTTTCTTATCTGTGTCTACTTTCCTGGTTAGATAATTACGCGCTTATCTTAACAGAATACAATAAATCAAGATTATATCTAAACTTACTGGGATTTAAGAAGAGATTGTTCTCTAAAATAAATTTGTATTGAATATTGTATGCGAGTAAACTGCACGAATTAAACAAAAGGGCAAAAAAGAAGGTTATTTTATAAATTACTTTTACTAGGGTCGATGAACCGACTTCTTTGACTTACATATTGTTGTGAGATTACTGGTCTAATTTTAGGTTCACACTCTGGTATAGTGCCAGTGCATAATAGTTCGTTTATCATGATATCTAATCCTAGATAGTGCAAAAATATTGACCACCACATAAGTTAGTAATTTATATCTTATCGAATATATTGGCACACTTATATGCTACTTTCAGAATTAACAACCCCATTTTCTCTTATGCATATTAATTAACAACATTGTAATATCAAAACGGTAACAATGATCTACCTACCTTATTTCTTATCTTGACACATCAAAAGATAAAAGCAAAAGAGAAAGTATCATATTACAGAATGACTAAACAAGAAACATAATTACATAAATGCTAAGATTATTACATCTGAAGAAAGCAAAATGGACTAAAATATTCCGGTATTTCCAAAGGGAAAACCTACATATATTTCATTTTAATAACTCTTCCAGCTTTCTTATCTCGTAAAAGGAAAAGTAAATAGCAACGACGACGAAAAGGATATATTTCCTTATTAACTCAGCTTCTGCTCTCAGCTGAAAAGCCTACTAAATATTTACGCAGTACATCTAACCAATGCATCACCGGCGTTTGAAATTGAAATAAATTCAAGTTAAATGAGACGACTAGCTTTGCGCCAGCATGAGCAAATAACAGACTAAACTTTGGCTTTTGATCTTTGTAAAAATCAACAACAAACATCTCGTGATGAGATGAGTATCGGAACGGAAAGCTCTCGTCACTAATTCATTCGTATCTTGGGGAGAGTAAATGGTGTTGATTCTGCGAATTTGCTCCGAGTAAAATGTGGAGTGGAATACACTCGAGGATGGAGAGAACTCTAGACTAAAACGTAAGAGTCTGAAGCACAAACAGTTAAGTAATATCGATCTGTCAGGAATATTTTTTAATGTAATAGGACCCTTATAGGCTTATTCTTGATATATGTAGGTATCCACATGTAGATACGTAGATACTATTATGATATTCAAGATTTTTAATTAAATATTTTATTTACAAAAAATTCCGAAAATTTTCATCATGGTATATAATTGACCATCGTTTGACCATCTCTTACTTTTCCAAAAAAAAATATACAAAACCAATTTTTTTCTTTGTCAACAAAAATTTTACTTGACGATTGGATTGACCATCGTTTGGCCACCAAGTTAGTTTTGTGAAAACAGTCGTTCTGTATTAGTTTTTAAATCTTGCCCGAGACAAATGTAATGACAAGAAACAATAAGCTCTCACATTTTCAATCTTTCCAATTTTTCAGATTCTTTTCCGCTATGGCAATAACCTTAACGGATACTTAGGAAAACTAAACAACCTAGACAGAGTAAGCAAAGTTGCATTATTCTGCCTACCAGGACACGCCAGAATCAGTGGCAACGAGAAAACTGATCTATTAGCAAAGACCGCCGTCTTTATAGGTATAAAGACGAACTCAAAATCAGGAAGGTGTAATGTACGTGTTCTTGTGGGCTGCCAGCTTGAGGAACACATGGTAAGGATAGGTTTGAACCAGAATCGCAACTGCAAGTTTTGCGAAGAGGAGGATGAAAATCCGGAACAACTGCACAGCTATCCCAGTAATTCATTTCGGCAAATCCGTCATAGACGAGGGAGAAATACTCTCTTTGAAACCATCATAACTATTAAAGCCCTTAGACTGTATGGGATGATACAGATGCTCATAGCTCATGTAAGGAGGCACAGTGGATCACCAGAGCGCAGTGCAAAGTCATCATCAAACCATAATTTTAATAGTCCGAAAGGACTCTTAGGTACTACGGAATGGCCGAAAGATTATCAAACAAAAGTCATATAATGTGTTTGTGTGTGGTTCCTTGTCGTTACGAATTTTCAAGGTTTTTGTAAGTATGTAAGTAAGTTTTATTAGAACCGTATTGCTGCTGCATGGTAACAAGTCAAGTTAAAAATATACCTAACGTATACTTGAAGTATATAACACATTAAAATATGAAAAAAAAACATGGAAACACTTGAAAGGTAAGTAACTTACACTTAGTCAACAAACAAACAAACAAACAAACATAAAGAAACAAAGAAAAAAAATAACAATATAATATCACCATATGCTTTCTAGGAAGATATATTGAAGCACTGGAATAAAGGATCTTAGTTTTGTTTTAGGTGGTAGCAAATAGGAACTGTTTAACCCCCTAGAAGTTACTAGGGGGTTAAACAGTTCATGTTCTAATTCGAATTTTTAAAAAAAGTCTATGTAACATTTTTTTGCAAAAGACGTACACTTCAGTACATATATAGATGGAAATGTAAGAATTTTTTTGCTTTTAAAAATTAGTTTACAGAAGTCCCTCCTCCCCCGTCCAAATACCGCTCTACACAATATTGCTGCGCCTAAAACACATGATTTAGTTCCACAGCATTTCCCCAATCACTTCATACTTAAGTTTTGCGTGAACATATGCGTAATAAGCAATTAGACCCAAACACTAACACTACGTGAGATGGTCTTTCATGCATAACTGAAACGGTGTAAGCATAACGATAGCGTCTGTATGTGAGTACCCCATGATAATGCAGCATCTACACACTTCTATGCCCAGAAAAGAACACTTCCTGCACTGCCTGTACACATAGCACTTCCATTAACCTCTATTGACAATCCTAGCAATTTGTTATTAAATAACATTTTACGTTTTATCCGAGTTAAGTTTTAAGTTATTGTTTATACTCCATTTATTTAATGTTGCTATGCTGTTTTCTAATTTTACCAACAGTTCTTCATATTTTTTGCTCGGGATACTATCGATGAGTCATCTGCAAATAAGACCACCAAACTGTCAACGGCATCCGGCGGATCATTTATGTACAATAGAAAAAGTAAAGGTCCCAATACCGAGCCTTGGGGAACAGTTTGCGAAACTCCTGCCCAATTAGACTTCACCTGGTTACCGTTATCGTCATACGAAACTACGCACTACTGTCTTCCCTGCAGATACGACGCGAACCAGTCCAACAGTCGCCACAGAATCCCAAAGATTCAATCTTGCTAAGTAATAACTTATGACTAACGCAATCAAATACTTTACTCAAATCCATGAAAACGAAAGCAGTAACATCTTTATTGTTTATTCCGTTGAATATATCTTCTAGTAGCCGAACTATTACTCGTTCGGTAGACCTCCCTTCTAAATATCGATTCTAATAATTATTTAAAACACTCACACTTGTGACAGAGTTAAATATTCTTTCGAATACTATTTTTTCTATTATGTATTTTTGACACCAGATGATAGCGATAAATTGCTGAGATGTTATAGTCACAGCATTGCTTTAATACTGATACTGGTATTTCATTATTACCTTGTGCAGCAGTATTTCTTTGACCATTTATAACATTTTCAATTTCACGTTTATCAGTTAAGTATAGTGAAAAAGTTCTAGGAGATGCTTTTATTTTGTTATTTAATGAATCATTGACTTCTCCTGGACTTTTACTTGAATTGATCAAATAATTGTTTATAGCAGTAAGTATTTCTATGTCATTACTGTATTTATCAATCATTTCATTTAAAGTCACTTTGCTTTTTACGATCTTGTGTTTCATTAACAATTTTCCATGTCGCCTTCGTCTTATTATGGGAATTATAATTTAATTTGAAAAAATACAAAATACGCACTTATGGTATCTATCTTTTTAAAATTAAATTCAAATTGTGCAGTGTTGAAAGTATCAAACTTAAAGAGCAAAATTAATATGGACAAGTGGAAAAACTGAAAAGAGAAACAAATATTACAGAACAACACGTGACAAAAACTTGTTTCGGAAGCCGTAATTACAAAAATGCGGAGTCGGATCCTGTTTTGGAATGTAAAGAATTTGCAGTTAACGTGGAAGGGTTAGATAAGTTTAAGAAAACGCATAAAAACGTCACTGTTGATGAGCGGCAAAGGTGCTTTTACAGATTAGTAATATAACTGTCAAAAGAAACTGCTTGCCCAATTTAATTAGGCAATAGGTACGCCGGAAATTACATTTTAACGTAAATTCGACTAGAGCTTTTTACTTAACGTTTAAAAATCAAAAATTGTTTTGATGAAAAAAAACAGTAAGCATTTTATGGTGATGATGATGACTGAAAGCTATTAAAGTGAAGGTGAGAAATTGTAATTGGTTTTAGATTTACTTGAAGTAGAGAAAAGTGAATGAGGGAAAGCTAAAATTAGAAAAAAAAATTGCTGCGTAAAATAGAAATTCTTGTATTTTGACAACATACATAGGTATACGTATCCTAAGCATGTTCCAACAAAATAAAAAAGACATTCGCCTGAAATGCTTTCCTCCATGTTTGAGTACTTTTTAGAACTGATGAATAAGAGTATCATGATCAAAACTTAAAGAGTACATTTATGGATAAGAGGATACTAATAAACATTTTGGCACATATGAAAAAGATCATTTCAACAACTACATTCCTAAATGTCGCAATTACAGGCAGTTAAAACGTGATTCATTTAACCAGAAAAATTTACCAAATATTTCGGAACGGCAAGTTAAACAGATGCTGGAAAATGACCACTAAAAATAATAATACAATGGATGTTTTTCTTTCGATGTACTTCATTTTTTGGATAACAAATTCGTGCTACCTTGTTCTCGCCTCTTATAGCTTCGATTGCAGCTTCAAAACTTACTCTTTCTTAAGTTCTTATTCAACAGATTACTTCAATGTACCATGAAAAATGTGTTGTACAACTTGTTTTAGAAATTCAAAGACTTATCACCCGTACTATGCAGATTTTTTTGCCATTGCCAAAGTAATCTAGCCTAATTTAATTACAAAACAAGTAGAAATAGATTAGTCCAAAAAGAACTGTTTAATAAAAATTTGCTGTTTTAGTTTCGTCGCAGAAGACAACATTACCTATTGCATAGATTTTATTTAAAATCATTGCGCTTTACAAGCCACAATACATACTTCTAAACAACTAGGTACCAGGTTTACTAGGTAAGATATCAGGTGCAATAGAGAAAGAGATGAAATTTCATCGCCATCCATTACAAATCTGCCCATCTTAAATTACCAAATATACTCCGTCCTCAAAAAGGAAACAAAACAAAAACGTAAACAACATACCTTAGTTAGCACCGTTACTACAGGTTTTCACAAAACCCAGCATTAAATTCTACCATAAATTATATCATCTGATATTTTCAAGTTCAAATTTCTTTCATTCTGCACATACCTAGGCGGTCTATTGACTGAAAAATCAATGAAGGTGCAACAGCACCCTTCTTAATAGCAAATCTTGAATGTAAACTGCAGTGATTCCATATCTATCAAACATAAACATAAGAGCTACTCAATACCGGGAAGAAAGAAGACGCATAAATCCACGAAAACAAAAACATTTTATTAATCAATGCAAACCGCTAATAGTCGAAGTTGACCTTAGAATTGAGAATGCCATTCTCTATATAACTTTTAATATACGTATATATGTACTTATATGTTCGTATATTATGACTATATTCCATACTAAATATAATTGTTTGATGTCACCGCTCGTTTATTATAGGTACCTTATTATTAAACAAAAAAGAAACATTGCAATCAAATATCAAATTCCTACCTGTGATGTAGGTGTCAGTGCGATATTATCCGTCAATTGTGGCATTGTGTCGATTTTCCACTATATACGTCGTCAATTGTCACAAAAATATTTCACTTCACACAATTTATCGTTAACATAAAACGAACGAATACGCAATGCATTTAAAATGATGTGACTAATGTCTGTGTGCGGTGAAACACGCGACAAACATACCTTGCCAACATCGGATTACCGACTACTACAAATCGAGTTCGAGGTTCGAGCAGTGAGTCAATTCTTCTAACGCTCGACTCGGCTCGATCGGCGCTTGCTTTGTCCCACTCACGACGAACTCCTCGTCTCCCGTGCGATACCAGCCCTTATATAAACTACATTTTCGGTGCTTCCACATTTCATGTTTAAATTTAAACCGTGCGGTACTTTATATCATAGTGCACTTGCTTTTTATCCGACAGCGACAGAAAAAGTTTTGTATTAGGGAAAATATATTTTCACGATTTTTATTTAATTTTGTATGTGCCCGAATGGCGTTGACACATCACAATTTAAAAGTCTTGCGCGATTATACGACCAGCATTTGTAAAACGTGTTCTTCACGTTTAAAATCAAGAACGTATGGAATGTCACTGATATTCCAACGTCAATTGAACGATAACATACTTGTTCAAAAATACATACATGTATGAATATGAATTGTCTTTGTATCATCGGAACAATTGTAAATTGTTTGTAACAATCTCCTGCAGCAAAGAAGAAAACGTTTACTTGGAAGAAATATTCCATTCTTTTCTGTTATTTTGGCATCTCTATACGCATCTGTATATGTAATTAAATTCTGCGTATCCGCAATCTGAAACAGTGCCATTTTTGTCACACATGAATCGCTGACAAAATAACAGGCAAAGATATAGGCTGTGTCAAGTCAACAACCTGACTGCTAAAGTTTTAAAAAAGTTCCTAACTGCTCACTGAACGTATGTAGTTTATATCGACCATGCAACGAAGACTATAGTATAAAAAACTATAACTACTTTTAAGTTGAACTGAGATATCAGCATCTAAAGTTTTTCAATATATTTCATTGCAAGGAATAGCAGCATTGTATGGGTGAAAAATATCTGTTGGATTACTTTACTTCCTTTACAGAGGAGGTTATCAATGATCTAAGAGTATAAAAATAACAAAAAATTCAATTTTTCTGTTAGTTTTTGTAGACTTGCTATAGTTTTCGTAGGATCAATTGCAGAAACAACACACTTACTTTAAGGTAAGTAATGGTATACATTTGTTAAGAAACAGCAATATTTTTTAAACGGTATTAAAGCAAAACAAAGAATTAATCTGAATTAGTTGTATTCTTATATATGTACTCCATCTTCTTCACTATTTTCACTTCAGAATTGTTTTCTGTTTCAATTTTTCATTTTTTCCACCCTTGGCCTTAAGAGACAAGCAATGATAATCTTTAGGAATGTCATTCGATTTATGTAAATATGTACATACATACATAAGTCTAATAAACGGTTCAATTTTTTGGGATCTATTGGGAGCAACCTCGTATACAATAATGGTAACTTCTTGAGAGTATCAGTTGGCTTATTTTCAACTTTTTTTCATTGTCATCTTTATCCCAATTTTCCAATTATATCTTTTGTTTGAATTTACAAAAAATGTTCTACGACATTCCTTTCACAATATACGGTTTTCCAGTAACTTTTGCCATACGAATCAACATGACCCCTTGATAAGGAGTCTAAATTGCTGCTGCTTGCTCTTCCTTAGAATTTTCTATAAAAACATGTAGTTTGCTGCTATTTGCAGTTCATATTTTTCATATAAGCGCTTAACTGTCAACTGTCATTTATAGTGTTTTCGTGTTTGTAGAAAGGTTTGTTCTTGTTATATTACGTCGTTTGTCTATACAACGTACTTCATTAATTATGGGAAATACTTTAACGGGAAATACTACGTGTCAAATAATGACCATTGACCAACAATAGCCTTATTCAAAATCGCACCGTTTTCGAGATGAAGGTCTTCAAAGTTCCAGAAAGAAAGGGGCAGGTTATTTCTCATAAGTTGTTTTTAAATTGTGTTCATATTATTAATTCTGCCAGTGACATAGAATTGAGTGTTGGTCTACCCGGATTTTTGATGTTTAAACTATTGTGAGTCACCAATCCTTCCGAACTTTCTCGTTTTTCTCGAAAACCAAGCATAATACGAAGTTTCTCTAAGGGGACCTTATTTTTGGCATTTTAACTGGTCTATTACATGATGCGAATTTCGTGCGTGTAAATCAAAAAAAAATTATTGATGTTATTTTGTTGATGAAATTTTGCTAATTTCGGAAAATTCCGCCATAAGAAGCATCTAATAGTACTAAATCGCCATGCCAAATTTTATTTCCATCGTACAAGTAGATTAGCTTAAATATGGAAAAAACGATTTTTTTATTAAACTTTGAAGACCTTGATCTCGAAAACGGTGCGATTTTGAATAAGGCTATTTTTGGTCAATGATCATTATTTGACAGAGGTAGTATCTCCAGCTAAAATATTTCCCATAATTAATGAAGCGCCCTGTTTATATCCCTATTATTGTGTTAAACGCTGTTCTAATTATGCAGATTGTTATGTTATGCAATATTTCCTACAAATTCATTACTATTTTCAGATTTTTCATTTTTGTTTGCAAAAAGTGTTCGAATAATGTTTTTCAAATTAACCACTCTGTAAATGATGTATATTGATTATGTCCCAATCCACAAGTTACTACAGAATTAATATCAACAAGTTTAATATACAAGTACAAATTCATAAAAATTGTTTGAGTCATTAATTTTTACAAAATAAACGAGCAAGCATTGATAATTCATACAATCCTGAAACTTTTATGAATGCTGTTTTCAAACAATCTGGTGTTTTGTATGCCTCCAATCCACTAGGTATTATGTTAATAGAGTTGGTGTCTCGTTAGCAACATAATCAAAGATATGCTTTCCTTTAAAAGGTCTTTATTTAGCTATCAACAGGGGGCTAATAAACCTAAAGATCTATTAACAAAATTATAAAGAAGAATGATTAGTAATAACCAATGGAACTACCTGATATATACATATGTGCCTTATATTATATAATATGAGTAGGTACCTACTATTTTATATATTACATACATAAATATATTATGGCTTATACATTATATACATACATACATATGTGTTAAAGAATCGTATCAACACTTAAATAAAGCAAAGATTGGCATTATAAAACCATTTTACTAATCATGCGTTTCATTACCTACTATTTAGAGAAGAACGTCAAATGTCAACAATACTACTTTTTTCAACTTCCGCTTATTTATAGAGAATTGGTAACAGCACGCAATATTCAGACCGCACAAGAAGAACTATACCAGGACGAACGCAACGGTGCCATTAGTATTTGTATGAAATGATTTGGACATCTCTCAACAACCTTAAGATTTACTATGTAAATGGAACATATATAATATGATAAGTGGCGTGTTTTGCGTATCGAACATTTTTAAATAGGTACATATGCATTAGCTGTTTATTTTTCACATAATTTTGAGTAATTAAAATGAAACCACATCATGATTCATCCTATGAATGAATATGACAATATGGCAATTGGCAATAGAACATCAGGGCAAAGTTCTCTTAATTGGCTCTGTTGTGTTGTCTGAATCACAATTTACCATATATGTAAATATTAATTCAATATTTCCGGCGCCAATTCTGTATTTCCTTGCACGTAACATTTCTTTGTCGAAAAATACATACATACATAATATTCTACATCCATACAATAACAGAATTTTAGGTTATAAAAATATTTTACAGTCTAAAATAAAGTTGTATATTTAGCTTCATTCAATTTTATCGATTTGCATCGGTTACAGCACAACGTGTAACTACTATAAATTTCAAATAGTTACCTCAGAGCCATGCATAAATAACGAAAGATCCTTACTTTAGAATTTGTGACAATAGCATTGTTTCCAAGAGATTGTACACAGCTTTAAATTATAATGGGAATATCTGGTATCTTCTACTATTTAACAAAGTGTTTCAACATCATTAGAACGTGAAATATCACTCAAAAGATAATATATTATCTATTTCTGTAATTACAATAATTTCTACTATCATGAGAAAGTTAAAGTAAGCCATGATCTAATAATAATTAATTTTGTCGAACTCATATACATATACCTACCTTAGTTGTTTTATGTTCCTTCGACAGAGGATTTAATTATCTTTAGAGAGCACTTAACACTTAATCGGCACAATCATTATATGTTTTGAGAGCAACTATTTCCGGTTGGTGCCCTTTCAAATATAGAGTGGAAAGCAGCATTTTCGGCATAGTTCGCTGTCGAAAAGAAAAAAATGCTGTTCAAGCAAGAAAAAATTACAAATGTGTATAGAGAAGATGTATTGACAGTTCGCCAGCGTCAATACTGGTTTGAAAAATTTCGATCGATGTTCAAGGTACATATCACGTTCTGAAAGGCCACTTGAAGCTGATAAAGATACAATAAAACCATTAATTGATGCAAACCGGCAAAAAACAAGTCACTGGAATGCCTAGGTTTAACTTCGAAGCTCGAGGTCGTAGCGTTGACGTTCGTGATTTGTTTCTCAAACGTTAAGAAAATGATCAATGTTTAAAACGCGTCATTACTGCATCGAGAAATAGGTTGTCTATAGCAATTTCAAACGCAAGAGCTCGTGAAGTAAAAATGATAAATCGGCTCAAAGCTTTTAGCGGAAAACACAACGATTACTTCTGAAGAGTACTGTGATCAGCTGGACAAACTTAATGATTCACTTGAACAGAAAAGGTGTTGTGTTCCACCAAGATAATATGAGACCTCATACAAGTCAGGTAACTCGCCAAAACCTTTTACAGCTTGAATCCACCATATTCTCCAGATATGCTAGCTTCTGATTATTATTTACTCCGGTACCTATCTACAACATGTTTTAGACGCTCAAATCTTTAATTCAATTAAAGAGGTCAAACATCACCTGGATCAATTTTTTGCCAGCAAAGAACAGACATGTAATGAACGTGGAATCATGCTACTGCCAAAAAGTATTGGACCAGAATGGACAATATGTAATTTAATAGAATATTTATTCACTATATGAAAATTGCCTTTTATTTTCACAAACTTTCTGGACAACCCAATATATCCTTTTTAATATAGAGGGTGGCGCATTAGTACGTGGAAGCTCGATATATCCAACATTATAGAAGTTCTTCTTAAACAGGTATTCTTAAGCTCTATGTCTTAAAATTAGTTGCACATATACAGAGTGTTTAAGCCGTGTCAGACCGATTTTTTTTTTAACGAAATGCTATGCATTTTTTGCAATTTTAAAATGTGCTTACTTTTGCGAGCTCCCTCATATAGGGTTCGCCCAGCCTATTCCGAATATTTAAAAAGTTATGGCCATTTTTTCGTCTCTATTCTTGCTATGTCGAGCATTTAACAAAAAAATATATTTATTGTATACAAAAAGAGTTAAATTTAAATGGAACACCTTGTATTTTTTGTGATATTTCCATAGATATGTATCGACTCTTTCATTTTTGTTTACCATTCGCTATACCTACCTAACTCTTTGGGTTTAGACGATGTTTCAAATTTAAAAAAAAATGCGTTATCGCATAAACCGAAATATTTCTTTTGCCAGTTTTATATTTGCTACAACAAGTAATGTACAAACCGACCAATTTCTGGTGGAGTTGGTCGGTCAGATTAATCGACCGTGCTGGTGCAGTAAACTATGAAAAACACGAAAGGAAAAAAATTCATTCGTTGTAGTAAATCCACACAGTAGTCAACGCAATATAACAACAAAATATTAATCGAAAGGTTCAAAGAATATTAAAAAAACCAAAATTCCATCCATATCACATTCAGATACGCCAAGAGCTGGACGAAGATTTTCTATACATATGTATAGATGAGTTACGTTTTGCGTTTTTTGGAACTATCTTAATACAAATTAATTAAACCGTAGAAATGGTAATAGCTTTTTAAATATTCGCTATAGGCCTGGCAAACTATGAGTAAAAATGGAAAAGTATGCAAATTTTAAAAATGGAAAAAAATGTATGGTATTCTATTTAAAAAATATAAGTTCGGCCTGGCACGGAATTATTAAACACTCTGTATATGTGCAACTAATATTGTGATATGAAGCTTAAGAATACCTACATCTTTTCTCAATATTTATTTTAATAACTTATAGGTAGTGTCGATTACCTATATCGAGCTTCCACGCACTAATACACCACCCTGTATATATTGTATATTTGGATGTTATATTATACCCCATTTTCCGTATTTTCTACTTTTATTTCAAAGACACCCTGTATATTTTTTTATAGTTATAAATCTTGTTGCAGGGAACATTTTTCTGTGTGGATAACTGAAGATACACAACTATGAATTGTTGCAGGTATTTGTTATCTTGCTGATAAAGCAAAATTTTGCGAAACGTTTTTGTAAAAAATCAAACAAGACAGACTATATGATCAAATGAATCCAAATTTACAATCGACAAGATGATAACATAATTAGCATTAGGTACTGGGAACAAAAAATCTCATTGTATCAGGTTAAATAACGTTTCCAGTGTCTGAGCATTAATTAATAATGTACATACAGCGTGTTAATGGATGCTACGAACTGTTTGGATATGCTTAAGTACTACAGAAAACATATGCACATTGTTAGGTAATGGGTAAGAAGCTTGTTAATTGTCAGCGCGATATGCGATCTTGAAATGTCAAATAAGATAAAGTTTTAAATTACAAGATAAAAATAAAATTTAATGTGACTATTATTTAAAATTGACACTCAAGCAATAAATGCAGACCACCATGAAAGAATCATAATAAAATTATAAATTCCGTACGAAATCTTACAATGTAATATATTGATATGGTTGAAATTAGTCCTACAGCTCTCGAATTACGATCGACGAAAAAAGGAAGAATTATACAAGCTATTTTAACACTTCATTTACAAGCATGTATTTGTAGGAATGAGCTGTCGTAATTACGATAAAGTTATCACGGTACCGAGTGGCTAATGAATGAACAGCATCATTCTTTGAGAATGTTCAATATGTATATATGATGATTAAGCAATTGTATGCCACATGTGGTAACTATACTTTTATTCGACCAGATACATACAATGTACAGAAATAAAAACATAAAAGCAACGTAGAACCGGTACCGTTACGTGGAAGTATGAGCAATTATTTGGGAAGATAACGAAAATTAAATTATCTGATCACCGTTAAGAATTAAATTTACGAGAAAGTTTTTAAGTAGATCCAAATAACATATAGGTAGGTAATTTAAATTATGTAGTTGGGAATGGTGTCCCGATGAATGCCAAAAAATATATACTGATAGTTGGAATTACGAATGTTTACTGTTACGTCACTATCAGCCCTTACAAGTAACGACGGATTCATGTTTATAATTTAATGTAAATATATGTTGTATGAGTGAGACGTAAATTGAAATGTACGTCTTCTAGGTTACGCACAACGTTTAGAATGCGTGCATATATCAATCTGAAGGAATGAGTGCAATAGAAGGTAGAGCGCAGTATGTGACTAGTATTTTGCGTACAGAAAAGTATTATTAGGTACTTAGTTACTTCCGGCTAATTATTTGACATTTCAGGCGATCAAATCATAACCTTTATTTACATTTTATGACTGCTAAAACGCAAATAATAGTAGACGTTTTCGAGTAAAACGATATAATCCTTAATCAGTAACAGTTGCAAAAATAGCTGGAATTATACAAATATGTACCTACTTATATAATACATAATATTTAAGAAAAGAATAGCAATTACACACACATGGGTGTTATGTCAATTATGTTTCAGTCGAGGAATCAGTTTCATCTTCCAAAGATGAATCTGTTGCACGAATAATAATAATAATTTTTCAATGTCATCTTGCAAATTATCCACTGTCCTTATTTTCGTTTCAATATTTTTTACACGTCTCTTCTCCTTGACTCTCGACCTCTTCTGGACCACTTGTAAGTATTTCTACCTCCACCGAATAATGTCATCTCGTTGCTTTTCCATCCTACTTTTTTTAAATTGGAAACCCATATCATGTAAGAGTCTATGTAAAGTTGCTCGACTAATGTCAAACAGATCATCATCAGCATTGACAATTTCAATCACATTTATACTCATAAAAAAAAGAATATTATGTACCTTATGCACGCTTAAAATAGGTAGAAGTCTACTTGAAAGAATGATTTATGCAATAAAATCAACAAAATTAATGCGCAATTTACGATTGACAGTAGTGCAGTGAATACAACAATTGAACCTTGCAATATGACATTTTGTCTTGTCCACGTCCTGTCATCTGTATTTTGACATTAGTTTTCTGATGCTAATTTGACTTCGACGTGTTGATTTAATTCATGCTGTACTACACTAATGACGTAGTGGTAAACATTCGTGGTTCCAACATGTATTTGTTATTATAAATTAGTTTGAATAGTTTTAGTTCTTTTTCGAAATTATCGTTAATCGTCAGACATAATTTTTTATTTTTAGTTTAGTCAAAATAATTATTTTGTTTCTAATTCATATTCTTTAGTGCTTATTTTGTGCAATACTAGAAGAAAAACAAAGATAAAATACTAGGGCAACAGTAGCAACTCTTCAGGGTCATTCAATCAAATACGTAATATAAAATTCTATATAGAAATCCTTGGACCAAAATATGAAGAAAATTGTCATCTTTCACAAAGAAATGTTTAGTTTCTATATTTTTGCGAGAAAAATAGGGCAGATTAGAATAAAAAAAAGTAGAAATTAGGGCGGGAGAGTACAAGGAAAATTTAGCGAAAAATTTCAATTTTTAATGTTACTCAACTTCTGGGAAATATTTAAGCAATAACTATTCATAAAACAATTCCTTTTTCTTCCTTATACTGTACATACCATATTACATATACAGGTGTTTTCAAATAAGTGCGAAAGTTTTTAGAGGATGATTCCTTGTCAAAACTTAAAGGTCTTTCATATAAACAAAACCTCCTAGGCTTGTGCGTGAAAAGTTAGACGCGTTCAAAAATTATAAAAAAATAGTTTTTCATTTTTTCTTAAAATTGCTGAAGAGTTAAAAAAATGGTTTTTTGTGGACGTGTTCTACCAATAAATAAGCTATATATAAAAATCTTTTTTGTTATATCTTTCTTCTTGTTGTGATCTTTTAAAGAGGTGAGACATGCAACTCCTACTCCGCTTTTTACCAACTAACTTTTTAACATAAAATATCTGTTAAAAAGCATGAATTAGTGCGAAACTTTTTTAACCCTAGTGCTTTTCCCGTAAGAGCAATAGTTTCTTAATAAAATAATTAGATACAATATCGTGCATGAACTTATCTCCTGTGAATGAAATGGAAAAAATCTAGTAGTTGGCTGAAAAATTATATTTTAAGTTATTTAGGTAGAACATGATGAAGCCATTTCCTTAAGTTTTCAGCAATTTAAGAAAAAACTCTCATTTTTCGAAGCGTGTAACTTTGCAAGGACAAACATAAGAGATTTTGTTTATATGAAAGACCCTTACGATATTTTTTCGATTTTATTCACAGAAGTAACGTCCATGCACAATATTGTATTTATTTATTTTTTTATTAAGAAACTATTGCTTTTACGAGAAAACGCATAAAAAAATTTTAATACTAAGTCATTCTTTTCAACAGATATTTTTAAATTAGTTAAAAGTTCTGGTAAAAAAGGAAATAGGGGGAAAAACAAAAATAATAATTTTCTTCTCATTTTTGGAAGCATGTAATTTTTCAAGCACAGCCCTAAGAGCTTTTGTTTACATTGAAAGACTCCCTTTAACTTGTGACAAGAAATCGCCCTCTAAAAACTTTTGCACTTATTTGGAAACACCCTGCATATTTTCCGGAAAGGCTATAGTATAAAATCACTATAAATATAGAAAAAAATGAGTATGTGTTTTTAACAAGACGGAATATAGTGGTTGTATTCAATCATAGTTCACTAACTCATGGATGATGACGCGGTCTATCCAAGTTGAATCATGACCAATCTGCCAAGCCTGTCTTTGCAAACAAAATGTAATTATTCTATAAGCATTAGATTGTGGTCCAACGCCGATTACCGACTAATTGTATCTGCAACCAACTTTCCATTTATTAGACTGAGAACCGAAAATGGATTTTGTGAATACTCAGCTTAGGCCATATCCACGTTCATCAATGTATAGCAAACTGCATATACAGATGTTAAATACAGACATAGACAATAACAACAATCCGAGAAGATTACAGCTAAAGGTTACACTTAGTTACAGTGAAGTTGTTCTCATAAACAGTTTTATGTTTTTAGTAAAATTTGGGTATATACAGATGATCCATCTGGAATTGAACCGATTAGTTGTAAAAAAATATAACCTAAAGGGATCGCGGCTCGTCCGTGTATACCAAAAGTAGTCACCAACTTACTAATTTTAAATAGAATATGCAGTTAAATCACAAAAATGCCTGTAATAGACGTAGATGGTATATCGTTGAACACACCGTAACAACAAGTACATTGCTACTGCATCAAGCACTAGCAACAGACCACGTGCTTTCGACTTACTGAGTCTCATCAGCGCAGCTCCGACTGCCACAATAGCCTACTTACGATTTCATCTTCTCTAGTGGACAAAGGTCGGAAGTAGCACATTGCCGAGAATACCATACAACGACAGGTCGGTACAGCAGATACTTATCTACGAGGGCGGGTCAATATGTCCATGACTTTTTGAATTAACCATAGGTTTTTGGATGAAAAATCATTTTGTTTTTCAACACAGTCTCTTTTGAGATCTATTCACCTTGTCCAACCTTTCTCCAATTTTTTTATCCCTTCCAAAAGATAAGATTTGTCGAGGTCAACAAAATAGGTAATTTTTTGTGGGATGTTTTCATCGTTGGAGTCAAATCTCTTTCCGCCGAGCCATTTCTTCAGATTTGGAAACAAGAAATAGTCACTCTGCGAAAAATCCAGAGAATAGGGCGGCTGAGGGAGCAATTCGTAACCTAATTTATGGATTTTTGCCATAAAAATTGCACATGTGTGGACCCAAGCGTTGTCTTGATGGAAAAGAAGTTGGCACAATATTGGCATTTCATTGTTTTACGTTTTACCCTTTTGAAGGTAGTCAATGTGAATTATCCGCGTGCGTCACAAAAAACGGTCGCCATGACTTTATTGCCTGACAATCCTACCTTGGCCTTCTTTGACGCCGATTCATCCCGAGAAACCCACTGTTTTGACTGCTATTATGTCTTTGGTGTGTTGTGGTGTATTGCGGTCAAACAACGCCAGCCACTCCTGTGAAGTTGACACACGATTGCGTTTGCGGTCGATTGTGAGCAAACACAACGAAATTCAGTAACCCACTTTTTTCCATTGAAATTGATGGTGCACAGTTCACATACCATGCTAATACTTATCAAGGTTAGTCTTGGTTTGAGTGATGGCTTTTCCGCAAAAATTAATGCTTAATGACCACACGGAATTCAATTTTTTCAATTTCTCCTCAAATCACGCGGTAGTCTGGTATCAATGTCTGTCAAACACAAACTAAATTATGCGGCTTGTTTAAATTTTAACAGGAGTCAACTGATAGATATCTGTTGACAGGACCAGTGTTACCCTTTCTGATGAGGCGGAAAATTCAAAAAATTACTGACAAATTGACCCACGTATCTCGGGCAACGCGTGGATTGCCAGCCCCGATAGATGTCAATCTGCAAGCAATCTTCTGGTGACGCCATTACAGCTTACCATGACGCGATATATAACAACGTGGAGAAATGCCACAATGTTAAAACACAAAAATGCCTGTAATAGGCGCGTATGATGTATTGTTAAAATCACCCTGCCAACGAGTAGAATGAAACTAAATCAGGCATTGGCAGCGGACCACGTGGTTTCGGTCTTATCAGTGGTGTAACAAACGTCGGTACAGTCGTTACCAGCGCTCACTGCGATCATCCTCTGTCCTTTTCCTATGAGTTCATTTAACTCCCTACGAAAATTATTGTCGTTCGTATGTGAGACATACATATACGTTTCATACACATAAACAATAGCTCTTCCCTCTTGTCGAAACCTCCTGATACATAGAAAATAATTTGTTGTCTAATGCTATGACGCTCCATCAATACGTTTCTGTTGGAGTATATTTGTCTCCGCCGAACTCCCAATACCCTGCATAATTTTACGCAAACTCTCCAGACTTCCGTTAAAGGCGCTGACATCTTAGAACTTGGGTGAAATACGTTTCATTGTAGGCACAGTCCTCTCGGTTTCATAGATTTAAAATATCTCTTTATCAGTGTCATCAATCACAGTGAATTTGTCACAATAAAACACGTAATCATGCCTAATCTTATTTATTTCCATTAATTAAAATAAAAAATGGTTCACGACTTTACACTTAATACCATGGACAATATTGTGTAAATATTATAGTATAATTATCAGACTATTTCAGTACATTATTATGTGTATAAATGACATGGACTGGTGCTGCGATATATAAAATTATTCTTTATTACTCAATTTACATTCGGTATTGTAAGATGATTGTTTCGTCCAATACAGATTTCACTAAATACTCGATATTAGTGAATTTCCTAGACAGTTGTTTATATTCACATATATGATATTTTATGATTTTCACATACATCTTAAAATGGATAAACATCAAATATCGTCGATTCACTACAACTTAAATAATTGTTAATTATTTATTCGCCTTATCATTTAGATGACATCACTTTTGAATGAATGAAAATCATGTGAAGTAGATTTATAATACAAAGTTAAAATTGAAGGAATGTCAAAATTAGCGACAAATACTGATACGTTAACGATGAAAAATCATAGATTATTCATGCGCTTGTTTCTTTCGGCATTCCTAATATCCCTCTCAATTTCGAATCGCCGCACGTCTGTTCGCTGAAGGAAGTCTTGTCTATCCAAATATCTAAAAAAATGTATTGGAAAGAATTATTATTTATCATTACAAGAAAAATCGAAATAACAATCATGCTATCCGAAATACTTGATTTTGAAATTGACTTTATTAACGAGGGATAGACAGCACAATGTCCAGATGGTTATTGCTGCTTCTCGTTACTACGACAGTGGAAATAACGGTGGGAAATAAAACCATCTCCATTATTGCTATTAGAGGATGTCCACTAGAGACTTTCCCATGTGGAGTTTGGCTAGGATATGCTGACGACATTAGATATTTACGCAAGAGGAAAGTTGGAGAATACCCTCTGCAACATAGCTCATAGAGGACTTACTAATACGAAAACGTGGTGCCAATCCTAAATATATATGGAACAAGCATAAGCTTGAAGTAACTACAAGTAACTAACAAGGCAAAAAAGGCCCTAATATTATTATATTATTATATATATATTATTTCAGCATATCATATACCCACATACAGATACAACGTATACAGTAAAGTACGTACAGACATGAACGAAACAAGTCAAAAATGT
The DNA here is from genome assembly GCA_004785975.1 of Popillia japonica. Lineage (NCBI taxonomy): Eukaryota > Metazoa > Arthropoda > Insecta > Coleoptera > Scarabaeidae > Popillia > Popillia japonica. The sequence continues at coordinate 23,784 of SMLS01074947.1, read as the reverse complement.
AGAAAACAAAAGCTTAGGTGCACACTAGCACAGGTTTGCTGAGAAATAATCATCCAAATTATAACAATTTATATGTAATAGATTATGTTTCACGGTTTTTCTAAATTTGTAAAAGTTGCTTATTTTTTTAATAGTACTAGGTAAATGGTTAAAGAGTTTACAACCCATGAATATCAGATATTTTTGGCAGGTTGTAGTTTTATGACATGGTGGAAGCAAATACCCCAACTTCCTAGTATAGTGATCATCATAATTTCAAAATACTGCTTTGGATGTATACAGTAATAGTGAAACCAATGATTACTTATGGAGCAGTGGCTTGGTGCAAAAGAACTAATCTGGCCATCCCGAGGGCCAATCTCTCCATGCAAAAATTTAGTATATGTATCTATAACTGAACCAATGAGAACCTGTCCTTTAGCAGCTATTGAAGTGGTACTAAACCTAATTTCTGTTCACATTTCGGTGGAGAGCATCCAGACGGACCACATGTAGAATTGCCGGGAAAAAATTGGTTAGGCATACGTCTTGGCCTTCTGAAGGTGAGAAAATCTGGGACATGCCCCGAGACGACTTGCGAAAGAAGTTCAGCTTTGTTAAAAGATTTACCACAAAGCTTAACAACAAGAGCAAATGGAACAAAGACATTATCTTGAAGCTCAATAGAAACGCCATAAAATAGTACACCGATGGCTCCAAAACAGCAGATGGAAGTGGATTAGGAATACAATGGGGCTAGAACACAATATTTCGAAAGCTTAGAAACGTACCCACATATCTTCCAGGGAGAAATATACACTATTGAAAGATTCGACCAGTAGAACATTAGCAGAAGCTACGAAAAGCAAGCGATTATCATTATGTTTGATAGCCAAGCAGCCAAATATTATCAGCTCCTAGATGGTTTGGGAGTGCCTAGACAAACTAAATGAGCTTTGCAAAAGGAATCAGGTAACGCTACTGTGGCGTCAGGGACACACAAGAGTGAAACGAAACGAGATAACAGACAATCTCGCTAAGAAGAACTCTAGATCACTATCACCCACAGGACACCAAACACTTGGATAAATGCCAACGCGTTTCGACAGCAATGCTGTCATTATCAAGGCGATAATAAAACTGAAGGACCAGAATACATTTTGTACGGGCACAATCTTTTTGGGAAAGAAGTAGCAGAATAGTTCTGGAGAAGCTCAAGTGACGTACAGCAGGGAAAATCCAAATACTAGAAGAATCTTGAGGGTATGATGCAAGCTAAAACTCTTCTGGGAACATATGACATCGGCTGGCCATGAGTTATTATTACGCCTGCGGCTGTAGACCGACTTAAAATGTATACATACTTACATATACCTGTGCTGTGATAATGTGTGGGACAAATTATTGTATTTTTTTGTTCTCTCTAGCACTTTTCTCTCCCTTGTTTTTGTTTTTTTTTTATTTTTAGTTTTGGTTAAGTAGACCAGCATTTGCTGAACTTCGCCAATTGATACATATTAGACTTTTGTAATAATTTTTTTTTGTGCTACTACTTGTTCGTTTTCTGTATATCAATAAAGTCTATTATTCTGTTATGTTTCCGCATTTGCCGTGGAATTTGGAAAACTACAACATCCTGCACTCTTTAACAGGGATCAGACTAATCAGCCTGTAAATACAGAGAGAATAGGGGACAGGATAGATCTTTGAGGCCGCAGTGTATCATCACCCTAACACTTCCTACATAGTAACCAAGTCACACAGCTGGGAATTTGTATTAGAAATAAAAGAAAGTTTTTCCTTAATATCTTACAATAACCTGCTTAATACACACCCGTCTTTGCCTTTGTTAAAATTATGCAATTCCTCTTCAAGATTTTCCTCTTTCTTAAATTTATCCCAATCTAGTTTAGATTTTTCTAAAGTATTTATTTTCTGCTTCTTCCCTAACTGACTTAGAACAGACCCTAAACCTGCAGCTTTACCCCTACCACGTTTTGGTGGATCAGATCCAGAGGCTTTATTGGATAACCTAGTTGAAGCAGAATTTACAGGTACTTCCTTTTCTACTTTAACTTCTTCACCAGCAAATTCAAATATTTCGGTAACTTTAATTTTCTCTGGTATCTTCTTTTGTTCTATATTTTTATTTTCTTTAGTGTTATTATCTTTACTATTCTGTACATCTATTGGTCTGGCTTTAAAATTGGTTTCTTTCTTAAAAGTTGCCCATAAGTCTTCTTCCTGCTTTTTTTTTTCTTCTTCAGTCACTTTCGGATTGTCTGTAGTACTTTCAATAGATTCTAAAAAGTAATATGATTGTAACTAAAAGATTTTTCTTGCAAAAATATATTTTTACTACCTTTATCATTTCCAGTGCCTTTTTTTAACTTCTTCCTTGATTTCGAAGTCTTTTTTTTTCGTTTGGAACTATTGCGTGCTCCTAGGTCTTCTTTATCAGACAATGGATCTTCATCAACACCTTCAGAATCAACCTCAGACACCACCTCTGCTGAAGTATTTTCTGGTATATAATCCTCGTCACTTGAATCACTATCTTCAGGATATTCCACAGTATTCATCCTTACCTGTAAGTAATTTAAACATTATTATTCAAGGTTGAAAATATACGTTAACAAATTCATAACCACTAACAATATACTTATATTATTCCACTTCGATAAAACAGGAACGTAAAATCAGTATGTAAACAATCATAAAATGCTGCCTTTTGAAATTACTTCTCTTTTCCCTTTAAAATACCACAAAATGCCATTTACAAATACGGCCAACATCAAAAAAAATTACTGAAATAAAGTTTAGGAATTTTAGAAACTTGTTGGTAGTAATTTATGAAATGTCAAACCACAGTCAATTCTATAGAAATCTGCAGGAAAAATATCTCGATCTGTCAACCAACTGTCATTATGTCGTGTTACTTATTATTTGTTTATAATTAATGTTGATAGAATATTTGTTAAAATGTGATAACAATTAGGTATTAAGTTGTAAAAGTAAGTTCGAATTGTTTATTTTATTTAAACTTTTCAGCAATGCGTTTTTTATTTAGAGTTTATGTTTTGTTTAGTAAATAATTATTTATATCTATTGGGCTATCTATTGTGTTACTGTTACAGTTATTACGGGAAGCATCCCCAATACGACATGAACAACGTAATATATAGGAGCAGTAATGGAACATGAATTGAAGGCCCACAGCAGAAGTGATAGAAATAAATATACAGCAATGGATTCGTGGAAGTCGGTAATCTGGCTTCAACACACGGAACCATTAAGTACCTTTGCTAAAATGTGGTATCACGTTTTTCTGTGGGCCTTGGTTTCATCAGTTTTTGTTCATACTGTAAGTATGACTTACACAACTGTCTGAATATAATTTAATTTATATTTTTCCATGTTTAGGTTGCTGGACTGATAGCATTTCTAACACTACGAAAACATAAGTTTGGCAAATTTTTTCCCATCGTAATACTAATAATGGGTGTTGTTACACCAGTTATGTCCGGAATTATAAGCAGTGCAGCTATAGCATGTGTTTACAGATATTCAAGTTTACCAATGCAACCTTCATATGCTCTATTTTGGGGAGTTGGGCAAACTGTGGTATCAGCTTGTATTGGATTTACTCGTATTCTTGCCACACTTTAAACACGAACATTTTTAAATAGTGGGTTACCAAGGGTACCAAATAATTTTTCAATAATTCGAACTAAATGTGATGGTGCTACAAGCATAAAATATTATACAATACAAATATTTTGTATTGTTTCAATTGTATAATTTTTTTATATTTTCTGTAATGTACATTTTATTTGGTATGAATTGTAAAAAAACACTTCTTGTAGTTTAGTAATATTTTGTATATATTGCACTGTAAGATAATAGTACATGATTATACAAGTAATAGAGCCTATTTTTGCCTGTTTATTTATTTTACATTTTTGTAATCAAAATAACTTAGTATACTTAATAATATAACGATTTTTTAATGACAACACTTGAACATTCCAATGTAAATATGTAGATTTTTAAATTGTTACATAGCTATGTAAAATATAAAGAGTAAATTTCAGATTTGTACTTGATTTGTTGATCAAACTATCCCGTTTTATATTAGTTTTTCTAGTGTAAATAGAAGTGGTAAGCATTGATTTTGAGTTGTCATTGTGCTTTTCTTAGTATCATTTTTTAATGTATTGAAGGGTTGAAATACAAAATACTTGAATATAACTGTAAGCTGAGATAATTTTTTAAAGATCATTAGCACTATGTGTGGTTTAAGTGTTAATCAACGGTCTGGATGAAGTATAAACATGTTAAATTAATAATAATAAATTATAATCGTTATGTGAAAATGAGTATAGAAAAACCAATAGAATATATCAATATCGCAATGTATGAACTGCATATGTCATAATCATGCAACTGTTGTAAATTTCTTGTATATTTAGTTGCATAACCGTCTAGTTAGATAATTTAAAGAGCCCATTCAATGAATTACAGGTTCCTGAAACTACATATTCATACATATTACTACTTGTGTTGCTTAAATGATGTGGGGCATATTCTAGCATTTAAAAAATGGAAGAATTACTTAATAGATTGAGAAAGGGCAGTTTTCCTTTTAGGTAATTTCACTTTTCGACGTTGGTGGTTTGTAAGCTCATTACCAAGCTCATGACTAATGTCAATGTCAAAAGAGGCTGTCATGTGTCAACTGTTGTGTTTACAACATACAAAAATATGCGTGTGGAATTTTAAAAACGACAACAATGTCAGCTGGAAACATCGTGGAACATGTTAAAAATAGCGTCCAAAACAATCTTCCAACGTACCAAGATATTGCTACGAAATTGTTGACCGATAAACTACTTCTAACAGCTTTGGAATTGCATACAGAATTAGTGGAATCTGGCAAGGAACTACGGTTATTAAAAGATTTCTTCTCCAATCCTGGAAACTTTGAGCTTCACACATATGAACATACATTGCGTATGACAAATTAAGAAATTATTTTAGTACAAGTAATATATATGAAATTTTTAGCAAGGTCAGGTAGCCAGGTTACTTTAGACAGTTTAGATTTAACTAGATATTCTGAGGATGGTGAACAAAGTATTGATGAACGAGTTGCTGTCTTAGAATTCCAGTTACGAAAAGCTAAAGAAACTATTAATGCATTGAGAAATAATTTAACAGTAGCTACAGGTCAGTATTGGTTGAATATGTTAAATTATAATTTAATTTTTATATATTATTATAGAATCAGAAAACAATACTCCAAATAAATGTGCCCCACATCACTTAAATTCCGAAAACATCAAACCTCATGAACAGAGAGCACTGAACTTTCTTATAAATGAATATCTTCTAAGTCATGGATATAAGCTTACATCAATTACATTTGCTGATGAGAACGAAAATCAAGATTTTGAAGATTGGGATGATGTTGGTTTAAATATTTCAAAACCTCCTGAATTACTGATGTTATATAGGGAGGGACTAAAACAGACTGGTCACAGCTTGGTAACTAAAGAATGTCAAACCGATGGTTTACAAGACTATGATAATTTAAAACAGAATGTTAAAGATATGGTATTGTTTGAAAATTTTATAATTGTATGTAATAATAATAAGCTTGTATTGTTTAGGTTGTGGAATTAAATGAAAAGAATGTCAAACTTAATCAAATGGAATCTCAAATGTGCGCTCTACAAAATGAGATGATGGACTGTAAAAAGCAACATGATTTGTTGCTATTTAATCAAAGAAATTATTTACTTAATGACAATATTAGTGATATACCAAAACAGACAATTAGTGTAAGTAGTAAGAACTCAACAATTGGTAGTAATTCTCCAGAACATTTTGAAATTATTGATAAAAGTAATATTCTAAGTAAAACTGAAGAAGGTATTGTATCTCTGGACGATAATATTTCTAGTAATAGCTTTAATGAAACTGATTGGAATGATGTTACTATTAATACGAACGAGAGTTATATTGAAAATATTCCTATGAGTACTGAGAAGATTAGTTTATTAGATGTTCTGGATGGTAAAAGTAGGTAAGATACTATTTATTACAAGTAACTATTTTAGTGAAATTACTTACAAAATTTGTTAAATTTATTAAATATTATTTAATACCGTTTTTCTTGTAAAAAAAATTGTATTAATCGTGTGGTCCCATGCATATCTTCTTATCTTTGGGACCAAGTGGCTAGCGGTGATTATCGATCAACAGTGTTGACAATATTAAAAGAGCTAGACAGTAGCAGGGGTAAGACCAGCGGGCCATTGCTAGGGCAGTAGTAAGTAAAATGTTCGGATCCTGCTGGTGGCGTCTGTTACAATGTTGATCTAGCATTTCTTCATTTTTACGATTTTTTAACGTAACAAAGATAACGCTTTAATAAGTTTTCTTATTATCCTGCATCCTGTATTGAGTCAAAGAGCATTCTCTACCGTATGGAAACAGGCTGATGTCGTGATGATCCCAAAGCCGCGGAAAGGTCTATAGCTACCATCAGCTACAGGCCGATAAGCCGCAGCCATTATTTGCGACAGGCTTCGCGATGCCGTCGCCGACACACATCTCCCCGACGAATAGCTTGGTTTCCCTCAAGGCTTATCAGCCGACTTCCATGCTTTGACTTGGTAAGGGATGACGGTTTAGTATTTAAATTAAGTCGATTTGGCATCAACTCGAACCTGGTAGCCCTTATCCAGTCCTACCTGTCGGGTAGGACCTTCAGAATTAAACGCTTTGGAGAAGTGTCAACCCTCAAGCACATAGAAGCCGGTCTCCCGCAAGGTTCACTGATAGGTCCAGAACTTTTTATTCAATTCACCTCGGATGTGTCACGTTTGCCGCACACCAATTTTGCGGATGCGGATGGCCCTATTAACCACCTTGAGAAACGACTAATCTGCCGGCGACTGCAGAGCTCCGTAGATGTGGTTGTGGAGTGGTCCTGCCCTAATATGCAGTAGGAGCTGTTTAGTTTTGAAAATCAAGCTGCTTATTTATACGGTTATAAGGTTAACGGATTAACGGGCCAACCTTGGAGAAACAGAGAACCTTTGGCCACAAAAATAAAAAATTAGCATAACAGCTTGCAAAGTAAAGTGACAACGATCTGAAATTTAAAAATAAAGGTGCTGTAATAAAGCAACTACAAATCATTAGTACCTAATTATATTTTTGCTCGTTTCGTCTTTTTTGTGAATGACTGTGATTTGTAGCCATGCAAATACAAATATGTACATTTATAATACATTCTCTTTGGTTTATACAACACAAACATTTTAGGAACATTTCGTCGGTATTGAAAAATGAGTTATTAAGCCTGTGTCCGGTAAATATTTTTCAAAAGATTGATAACGATATATTAAACGCTATACTTACAAATGGAGTTTCGCCAGATAAAATTGTTGATATTATATCTCAAAGTTTGCTGAGGATTATACCAAATATAATACTAAACAAGCGCGAAGAGGCTGTTCCGTTGCTTGTAAGCGCAGTACTTCTATGTAACGATCCCTCTATGAGAGACAAATTATTACAACAATTATTTAACTTAAAGAAGAAGCCGTCGGATTCTGAAAGGACACTAATTTTGTTGGGTATGTATGTGGTATCTCATTCTGTACTAACACAAATATTAAAAACTAATTGCTGTATAGACATATGACAGTTTATGTGCTTCAAAGTACAGGTTACTAATACTTTTTTTAATTTTGTAGGTATAACAGCAATTGCCAAATTTTCTCAAGAATCATTAGTTGAGAACGAAGTTCTTCCTCAATGTTGGGAACAATTAGCTCATAAGTATTTAGAAAGGCGTCTTTTAGTAGCTGAATCATGCATTGCACTAATTCCATATGTTTCAGTAAGTTGATTTTATCCACAGATACTTAATTCTATTAAGCATAAACATTTTAGGATAGCATAAGAAATTCGCTTATACTATCGATGCTGCAGCAAATGTTGGAAGATCGTGAAGAAACAGTTAGAAATGTGGTTGTACACGCTCTAGCCTTGGTGGTTGTCCTTTGCGTCGATAAGGATAAGTACAATCAGTGTGAAGAATTAGCATTTTCCATTCTAAAAGATTCCAGTCCAATTGTCGCAACTAGTGATACTCAAGTTTTGTTTCCAGTATTAGCGAAGTGGGCTTTAGAATTAGGTTTACTTAATTTAAAATTTTTAATTCATATTTTACTGAGAACTTATTCATTTTAGATTATTTCAAAACGCATTTGCTTAAAAATTTACTCTATAAATTGAATGATTATCTAAAGATTATTAAACAAGAATCTCCGTCACGATCAAGTGGTTATTCCGATCTGGTGGTGAAGTTGTTGGCAGTGTTGGACCATTTGTTGCCACATATTTTTGTGTATGTCATTAATGTATCAAATGTGATAGATAGGATAGATAAGGATGCTAAAGTAGAAATAAGTAAGTGATCATAGTATTATTTTATTGGGGATTTTTAATTTTGCCATTCATGCAAGTAGCAGACACGATCTATTTTTTTTCCTTAGGGCAGGATTTACTAAACTTGTGTACAAGTTTAACGAACCCAAATAACTTTCTAAAAACTGAGACTAATATTGGAGCTGTCATACATGAATTTGATGTATTAATTGAAGAAAATCTAGATGTATCATGGAATGAAATTGACTGGCTCTTAGATAATGTGTTAGTATCAATTTACACCGAATTATTATCTATATATTGATGTGCATCCATCTTCCAGCATTCCAGATCTACTAAACAATCTAAATCACGTGGAAACGACGAATCATCTGCAAATGCAGCATTTCATCGACCTATTCTCACATTTTTGCGTAGTGTTCGGCAAAAATTTTACCAAACATAAGATCGCCCCTATATTTAGGGTTCACATTGAAAATCTCGAACAAATTCTCTCTAATTTCAATCAGTATTGCCCGAGTTTAAATATAATACCCGTGTATCTAGTGTCTGTTTTGAGTAACTGTGATAAAGATGAGATTGGAACTATTCTAAAGAAATTCGTTTGCGCTCTACCGTTATGCGGAACTCCCTTGGATTGCTTAGAAATGACTGTGAAAGGACTTTGTGATAAAGAAATGCAAGAAATTGTTGTCGTTGGCTTATGGGAGGCCGTAGTGCATCAACGACCTTTAGTACGTGCTGCGGCAGCTGGATTGTTTTCAGCCATTATAAGATTATGTAATGAAGTGCTGTTGTGTACTAAAGTTACACCCGCTATTGTCACGTTAGCTAACGATAGTGACATGTAAGTCTAAATATTTATGTCAGTTTTTTAGTTTAATTGAATTCTATTAATTTGATTGTAGTTTAGTAAGAACTGCAACAGTTCCTGCACTTGGGTGTCTCATCACTGATTGTAAAGTGAAAGAAGTTCATGACAAAGCGTATATGCAACTGGAAACTTACCTCTCTGATACAAACGTGTTGGAAAATCATACTTTAATCAGGCAGCTAATAGTTACAATGGGAAATATAGTTCTCAGTTGTAAGATAAGTTTTAAAGATGAAGGTAGTGAATATTATTAATTGGGAAGAATATGACGTAAGAAATAACTATTATTTTTCAGTAATATTTCCAAAACTCCATTACTTGTCCTCATATACCTATCAGATGTCAAATCAAACGCGTAAAGTAGATATGGCTGCTGCCTTAATCGAAGCGTATTCAAAAATATTATTATGTGGAACACTAGAATCATATAAAGTGACAAATTATATTATCCCGGGATTACGGTATGTATTAATTTATATACGCAGATTATCGGCGAAATACTAGATTTGTTTTTTTTTTACTAAAATGTAAAAACCCGAAAATTAATGTAATACAAGTATAATCATTTCAGATATTTGGAGTTTGTAGTTAAAGAAAATCCATCTTTATTATCTCATTACGACGTAATTATGTCAATGAATAAGCAATTAGAATCCAAGATGGAAGTAGCATCAACTCAACACCATACGGATAGGGTTAGCAATAGAGCGAACGCGCAAAGTGTAGAGGACGTAAGACAAAAAGTAAGCAAGATTTTCAACAACCCCGTGGTGAATAAGTCAACCACGCTACCTAATCTGCAGGGAATTTTCAAGAAAAAATAAAAAAAGTATGGCTCATTGCCGCTTTAGTGTATTCTATGCATAAGATATTCAAATAAAAATAAGAAAAACAATTTAGAAATCTTATGATGCAGTTAATAGCTATAGTGCCTTAAGATTAAAACATGTTTAATAGAGTATTTAATTTTAATATCTCCTCTTATATAATTCTTTTTTATATTATAAATATTAGTATTATAAGGAATTTATTGTAATAAGCAAGCGCTCTATTTTATATACATAACATTATTATGATTAATTTAATTAGTAATTATTTTATTTTAGTATTGTGTACATACATGATTGCAAGTATTTCTCTATTTAAATATGTTTATACACGTACTTGTATTTTACTAAATGTAAGCACCATGGTTGTGAGGTTATCTGGATTAATTACTTATTTTATATATATTTACACACATAAACGATATACTTTCTTGTTACATTTTATATGTGTACTAATATTTTATTATTTGTTACCATCTAAATGTTATGCATTTGTTTTCATTTTTTTTATTAGATTGATATCTTACATAAACACTCAATAAATTATTATATAAAACCATTAGTGTTATATTTTTGATTTATTAATTTATGTATAAGTGAATACAACACAGATATTGCATTACACACAACACAAAATTCATGCTAAATGCGTTTCCAGCTTCCAGTGGCTATTTTGTACTGCGAAAGTGCAGCTATTTCATCACTAGGTTTGGATTGTAATTCTTGCCACATAAATAGATTTATTGTCCAACAGCATGGACCAAATTAAGTACAACGGAATAAACACTATACAAAATTTCATAAAATAATACATATAGACCTGACTATAACAATAATAACAACCAATAAATGTATATTTGACATATGTACCTAACAGGCATTTAACAACTATGAATAATTATTTTTTTTATTATAATTATCATTATGATAGATTATTACACTTGAATGTGATCATATATCGAGTATAAAGAGTGATAGAAAATTAAATCTCGCGGCAACACAGTCAAAGCTTTATTACTATGTCACAACATTGTGAATATGTTCACAGAAACTACATTCAATTGTAGTTTGTTAACAAGGTTCCACTCACAAATGCGATCAATATCATCCTGCAAACGTCTACAATCCACATTTTATCGACATCGAAAGAAACAGTTGCCGATGAATGCTAGAAACAGGAGAGGCCTCAGGTTGGATTCCCTCGTTTTTATAGAGGGGAAAATCTTCGAGAAGACTCCTGCTTGGTCGTCATTCGCAGGTTGTGTCGGATTTTTACCGACTAATAAACTCTCTTTGTGCTCTTGCACTCTACACAAGAATCCGCTGCCGCATGTCTTCAGTGCAGAGTGTGTCTAAGGCTACGGTCTTCTTCTGTTATCCTGTTCCTTTGGTTTTACTACTTCTGCAAGGCAGTTAAGTAGCGTGTGGCTATGCAATTTCAAATTCAGGTCGTTTCGTACATTTCCGTATCCTTCCCGTCTTTTATTCGTTTTCTCTTCTATTACTTGCCCATCTATGACATACGAATAGAGTGTGATGATGATGATAGAGGAAGCGGTGGTCATCATCTGTGGGCATCGTCGGCATCATCCGCGATTCTGCAGTAGGGGCATTCATCTCAGTTCACCTTCCCTCGCTCATATAGGTATCGCCTGAAGCACCCATGGCCTGATAGTGCCTGTGTGGTGAAGGCCATGGATTCCTTCGTCCAATGCAATCATCTATCTGACAAGTACGAAAACATCAGTTTCAATAGAGCATCATGCAATCCAAAGGTTCAATTTTCCACAGCTCATTTTATATATTGTGAAAACTCATTAGATTCGCAATTGTCGACCGACCTCCTACAAACCAATGCTGCTTATCAGAAATAGTAGAAGATGTAGATCTAACCATATATCTGTAAATAATTATAGTGCGAGACCTGTCCACAATCTGGATACAAAATTTTTGTTGTTTAATTTTACGTTAGATTAATACAATTTATATCTGAATGTAAGAATATTATCAAACGTACGATATAGTGGCGCTAATTTTCAGGTAAAATTTTTCGATGACAGCTTCAATGCAACTGGGAGTGCAATTTAAAAAGTACGGCAAAAGGGTGGTGAGAATATAATCGTATGTTCTAATAACAGAATTTTATGCAAAAGGTATTGCTTTCACTCACTACAACTAAGGCGTTTTATTTTTATAGAACATAAAATTACTTGTCTTCATACTAGCTAAACCCATTTATACAGACATATCTACAACACAATTACATCACTAAAAAAGGATAATGAGATATTAAGGAGATAATAAACAACAAATTCAGAAAATAAAATCTATAATAAAAAACAACATTGTCAACAAAAAATATCTACATTTCTAATATCTTGAAAAATATATGCAGTAACTATGTAGTCGGTCGACTTCACAGCTTACTATTTCCCATTAATAATTCTTTGGCAAGTTTTACAGCGTAAATTGAAGTTCCTGGAGCTACCGTCACTCCATAACCGCCATGACCATAATTATGGACGATTTTCAGTCTTTTACCATTTACATTAACAATCTCTTTCTCAATGCGAACTGGATCGCGATGTGGTCGCAAACCAACCCTTTCCGCAACAACTTCAGCACCTTTTAAGCTCGGAAGAAAAGCTTCACATCTTTCTTTAATCGATAGCGAATCGTATTTGTCTATATTGAGATTGTAAGAATCATATTGACGGCAGCCGCCAAGAGTTACACTGCTAAATCCGGGAATTATGTAAGTATCATAGTCTGCGTAGAAGAACGTTTTAACCCAAGGTGCTTTAACCTAAAATAGTATTTACTAGAATGCAATGCTTCCACCACTGTAATAATGTTGAGATTATGTGAAAATGTAAAACTTATTGATATGTAACCATTATTAGAACATTTCAAGTAGGGGACTATAGAAGGTACAGTTTTGAGGGCTTACAAGTAAGTTGACCATGGAAAAAAGCGGAGGTAAAGAATTTTACGAGTTTTATTCTACTTTAGGGTAAAGTAAATAGTAAATCTAATCTAAAAATTCTCTGAAATTATATTTATTAAATAACTTAAAAAAATAAAGAAGATTACCTTAAAAACTTGACCACGTATTGGTGCAACTTTATGATCATTGCATAAATATTTAGCGCCTAATCCAGTGCAGTTGATAATCAGATCATATTCTGAAGAAAGATCACCAAATGATTCCAATTTATAATCTATGAGTTTTCCTCCAGATTTCGTAAATTGCATCATGGCCCATGGCAGGTATAAACCGCATTCTGTTAGAACTGTTGTATAGAAACTGCCATACTTCCAATCTCCAGGACAAAGCTGTAGTTCTTCTTCAGTAGCAGCCCGATATATCGGAACTAGTTTTTCAATATAATGATTCTACAACAAAACACAACTGCAAATCATTTTCAATTTATTTTAAGAAAGCAAGAACTTACTCTTGTGATACTTGGGGATGTACTTGAGAAAATGTAACCGGACACTTGAGTAACCCCCGCATTTGCGGCGTGTGCTGTTAGTCTTAAGTCATCCCAATAATAATATGAATCAGTAATCCATTTCCTTAAATATGTTTATTTGAAAACATCTAAATAGGCAAGGTTATATTTACATTACTTTGTTATGTCATCAGTCGGTCCGCAAAAACTAGTTCCGGGACGAAATACTCCAGCTGCGACGTAACTCGTCGTATCCTTAAAAAACTTGTCGGCAATGATAGATATATTAGCATTCTTAATTTCTTTTTGTAATTCTAGGCCTGTTGTCAGACCAATAACACCAGCACCTAAAATAGCAATTTTTAAATCGCTCATTTTATTCCCTTTAAAGTTGGTTTGCTGTATGTTTAAGCTGAAAACAATATACTAAGCCACTCAGCACAGCATACTGAATCTACTGAATGAAACGATGAAACTAAAGTCAAATTTAGATCATTGTCAATTAGGATGAGTTATAATCAACGTTATCGGCACGGTGTATATTTAAAATAAAAAAAAAAACGAAAACAATTCGAAGTGGAAACCTTGTTTACATGAAATGTAGTACTAGCACAATTCTAAAGATGACGCAGGATGCACTTTACAGATTTGTACAATTTTCCAAGGGAGAGTTCATATTGCTTCATATCAATAGAATATAAAATGGCATTGTAGTATGTCATCGTAGTCTTTGTCACAGTGATGTGATCTGTGGTCTTTGTGTATAATAATTAGGACAAATACATAATAATGTATCTGTTTTTATATCTCACGATATACGATATAAGAGTAATAAATTACATTAAAGAAAGCTGGACAACTTTAGTTACAGCACTTTTCAAAAGATGACTTAAATGAAAACAAAAATAGTAATCGAGGGGACTATGTCGTGTTCAACCGTCACTATAGGTATAAATCACATAGATTTAAATGTAAATACATGAAAAATTAATTCATAGTATTTACAACGGTAGAATTTAGTGTCTCGTTGCAATAAAACAAATATGTAGGTCGAAATTTGCAATACAAACGTATATCACAACTTTAGCGTTTTCCATTTATTGTATTTTTATGCTGTGAAGAGTAACTTTGAATGAATAGAAGCGCAACTGAGATCACTGAGACTTCCAGTTTTTTAAATTGAAGTTCTGATGATACAGAGTTCTTCAAAAGTAACGTCCAAATGAATTATTTTATAAACAAAAATTTTAAGAGGAAAAATGCGTGATATGTAGATTAAATATGTAGGTCCTTCATTATTGCCATTAATTATACATGGCATTATGGTTGTCAACGATACCACGTGATCAGTTATAATAGACTTCTTATATTTTTGAAAATAAGCTTTTCAGCATACCTTCAGGGCAATTTGGATTTGAACGTTTCTGAAATATTTGGGTCAGTATTAAGTAAGATTTCAGTGCCATCATTTTACTGGCGCTGTTTCAGTCTTATACTTAACCTGCGACCGATTGAGCACATTTGAACCGCAAATTGTTATAGTGGTTGTGCATTATGACGACGAAGATTTGTCAATTCGTAAAACACAATTGAGCTGTTTTCTCATATGTTGTATTCATTTTACGCAGAGACTTCTACCTGCCATTTTGTCAGAGCATTTTTTAGTATATCATACCTTTTAGAATATATATTTTGTCACTTGTAATCACACCTTGCCGCTAATTTTTTTTTAAGTTTTATTTCAATTGGTTAATATTATTTGCAACTTCCTAAACTTTTCGCTCATCTTGAAGTTGTAATTTCGTAAGCATACTAATAGAGATTACATGTAAGAGGATCAATATAAGAGCAATATATTAATGAGAATTCATTTCATAAACTGCTGCTGCAAAAAATTTAATTGACGTCCCTGTAGTTGAAATCTGTTACATAAGTGTGTTATTAATGAGAATTTCTGTACATATAAATGTATTTTTTACTTGCCCATTTGGATTGGCACAATGGTTTCTGCCACCGCATTAAAATATTATTGTATTTTTATCTTATCTTATGTTTACATTGAAGCTAATTAATTGGATTAAGATTACCACAACACACAGAGGTACTATATTGATTAATATACGTGAACATATTTGAAATTCTGGACAGATTCACGTTATTATTGCATGTAATACATATATATATAGTTAAAAATATATTTTGTGGCCTTCTGATTCTATATCAGAGAGCTGAGGCAAACATTATTTCATTATTAACGATTTCGTTTGAGTAGAGGTAATAATTTGGAACGATTTGCCCCAAAATATTTCATTGATCTAAACTAGCCGTACATTAAAAATGATAATATATTTTTCTTCAACTGCATCACAATAAATTAACATTAGGAACGTAAAATATCTTACAAAAATTCGAGAAGCATTCACTAAGCAATATTTGAGGTATAATTAATCCTCTTGTAATTGGACTGTTGTGCGTCGTTATTTGATAGCCTATATACGAGCACTAACAACTAATAGCTCGAATGATTTATAATATAAAAGTAGTAGTTATTTAGCTTTTAGTCGTGCTTAGTTCCCATTTCATTAAAAAGAAAAATTGAAACATGGGTTTTATGTACGATAACAGAGAATTAAATGAGATGAGAATTTCGACCAAAGCAATCCAGGTAATTTTTTTTCTAACAAAAAAATATGCAAAGATAATAAGTAAAACGATATGATGGGCACAAATAACTACCCTTTATGAAAAAAATAAAGGCGTCTGAAGTATTAGTTATTATTGCTCTTAGGCTACACTAGTTGAACATTGACATCATTAACCTGCGCCTTTTTACATAGATCATCATTTCATAAAGTTACAATGGAAGTTAGTTATACGACTTTGAAATAAACTGATTAGGAAGTTAACCGGGATTTTTTTATGTACGCACAAATGATTACTAATTGAATTAAACAGAACTGCAAGGAGGAAGCGGTTTACCCACGAGTTCATTAACTAGCGTGAAAAAAATACGTCTTCTAAATGAATTTAAGAGAAATAGGAAGCGTATAAAATAATTGTTTTGACACAGATTTATTTTCTTTTAGTATTGTAAATATCCAATTCCTATATAATTTTTATAAATGTGGTATCCTAAAAACAACTTGATAGATCTAATTTTACAAAAATACTATTCACACATGTATCAACGCTTCTATAGATCGCTACACCTATAGTGTTACCTCTTTTTTTCTTTGAAAAATTCGGTATAAATTTAAAAAACAGAAATGAGTGCGCACCAAATTAAAAGTAGTTGTAAATGTTATACGAAACAAAATTAAATAATCTCTATTAGATGAGCTGTAGACTATCACCATATTTATGTATATCTTTGAGAAAAAAACACAAATATATGTATTATAATGTACTTAGCATTTATATTTAATGTACAATGTATAATTTCCATTCAATGGTATAAGTAATACAAATATTGGTGCTTTCAACTAGTTGGGAACTGCTGAGCTGATTAAATGCTACAGCAGTTCTGTACTAAATGTCGGTATAGATTCTTCTACAGTCAATCCTTGGCGTACGCTAAAACTAAATAAATTATATTGTCTCAATTCAGTTAAAATCACGGATGTAATAGCGAATGGCAACTAAATTAAAAGCAAATGAAAGAATAAACAGCCAAGGTGTACATTAATATTGTCTATGTAAACACATACATCACAAATTTTCTATATTAATCTATGTACAAATGATATAACAAAAGGCCCTGCAGAACCAGATCGTTAAATAGAGATAAAATAATTTACATTTACAACTGAGTGGACTGAATTGGTATTTTCTTCTCGTGATTTCAATAAAAATAAATATATATGTATATAATGTCCAGTAAATGAAGAATTTTAAGTCATCTAGAGAGAGTAGTAGTACAACACGACGTATCGCTCAGTTGTTGAGCCAGGGATGTTGGAGACACTGCGCAGCTGTTGCACGTAAGTTAGGATCAAAGTCAAGCATTGGTTTCAGAAAGCCAGCAAATTCTTCGGCATCTTTCCGACTCCACTCATACTTCTCTGCTAGAACGTCTTCAAGACACCACGGTTTCAACCCTGTGATATGACGTAGTTCGGATTTCTTGGTGAAAAACAGCCTGGAATTCTTGCCTTGCGCGGTAATCCTACGAGGTATTTCTCCTAATAATTCTATAATATGGGCTAAATGGTCTTCATCTCTACTATAGTCCTCTCCAGAGTGAGGTTCAAATAGGTAATCACCAGTTGCTAATTCGAATGCCATACAAGCGGTACTCCATATATCTGCAGACGTACCATATCCAGCTCCTAGTAGCACTTCCAGTGAACGATACTGCCGAGTTTGGATATCTTCAGTAAAATGTTTATCTACCCAGCAAGCATTACCTAAATCGGCGATCTTGACTTCAAATTCACATTCTACAAATGCAGGATCCAATTCGATTTTTTCACTTTTCGACGTAATTGAAGGACTATCATCTTCTGACATATGCGAAATTGCTTCTCCAGACCCCTCGATAATAGTCGAGGCTCGATTTTCACCTCCAGCTAATTCATCAACACAACCATTTGGCAGTTTATCTTCAGTTCCATCTGGAGTAATATCAGGACTTAGACTCGTACCATTACAATCAGATTTATTATCACCATTCACATCACCATTTTCTTTTACTTTCTTCTGTTCCTCTAATTCTATAATTTGTTCCATTTGTCTTTTTAACAATTCATTTTGCCTTTTTGCTTTTTTCTTTAATTTCTTCTTTTTATTCTTACTCATTTTTGTTGATCCCTGAATATCTTGTACTGGAGCTGTACTAACTAATGATGTTGGCAACTTAATCCCAAGTTGATGCATTTCAGCTGCCTCGCATGCTAAACGACGTATATATTCTTCACTAACACAAACCAAGACATTTTCAGGTTTAATATCTGTATGGATGATTTTACATTTCGAATGCAAATAATCCAGCCCTTCCAGTACCTGCCTGATAATAGTACGAACATTAATACGTGGAATGCCACGATAGTTTGATTTTATAATTAACTTCAATAGGTTATGACCTAGAACTTCGAATACCATACACACATGTACTCCATTAACACCACTTATTTTGAAATCATTTAAGAGTTGAACAGTTTTGTTTCGCTTTGGATCGGATGGATCTGAATCTCGAACAGATTTTAAAATTCTAATTTCATCGAGGGCAGTTTCTTTAAAATGCTGGGCAGATTTAACAATTTTAAGTGCTACGAACCGTTTCTCGTCCAAATCCCAACACAACCAGACTGTCGAAAAGTGACCCCAACCTAGTTTTCTCGTCACATGGTAGCGGCCTAAGAAGAGATCACCTATTTTGACGGGATGGTAACCACCTTTTCGGTAATCGCTGCTATCTTCCTGTTCTTCTTCTTCGCTTGTATAAGGCTCGTCCGGCTCCGCAATGGTTTCATTGCTGGAACTATGCGAAGGCTCGAGACGGGAATTATTGCGGTTTCCTCCCCCCTGACCATTTAACTCGTCGTTCTTCCCTTTCTTTTTGCCAGGCTTGTGTCTCTTCTTTTTAGCTTGAATGGCTAAAACCCTCCTATTTACGTCTAATTTGGAGCTCATTTGAGATAGTTTTTATGTTTAGTAACTTAAAACGAAATGTCAAGTGTCTATCATTTCATTGGATACACTTTTGTTTGATTATGGCTGCCGAATCAAGACACAAAAACTAAACACTATCAGGATCCAAGATGCACACTGCGTCTCCACCACTGACCTCTGATTAATTTCACTTGAAATTAGCAACTATACCATTCGATATACTTTGGTAGAAATAATTTACTGTCAAAATATCTATTTGGAAAAAATACTTTGATAGTTTCAAATTTAGAGGTTTTATAAGTTCCCCGTTAATGTTCAGTTAAAATGTAAACAGAAATCGATCCAACCTGCCCCTAATTGCATTTGAAAGTAGATTTATTTTGTTTACATGATGTAGATTGGCAGCACTGCTAGTATAATTTCAAACGATTTAAATGGAGGGAAATTAACGGTTTGTGCGTGGAAGTTGTGTTTGTGTGGACCTTTAAATCGTTTTTGTTTGTTTCCAAAATGTCGCAACCTTCTGTTATTAATTATTTTAGTACACGCAAACGTGTTGCTAGTGACGATTTGAAGTCGAACAGTGCAAAGAAAGTGTTAGTTTTGGATAACGATAGCGTAGAACATCTTGCAAAGAACATTATTCCTGCAGAGGTAATTAGAGATTGTAGAACGACAATTACCACGCCTAAGATTCCTCAAATTGTACTCTCCGTTGATATTAATAAGCCTAATCAACCATCCATGGCTAAGAAACCAAGACAAGGAAGAATTAAAAAAATTAAAGAGATTCCTAATCAAAGAGATATACAAACACTTTTAAGTAATGTAGGTGTTAAAACGTCTACCCCACAGAATGTCACTTCAACAACTGCGGTACAAATCCGCGATGTAACTCCCATAAATGAAGTTAAAAAGGAGCCAGTACATATTACTCCACCATCTACTCCAGTTAAACGTATAAATGCACTCGATAAAGTAAAGCCTACAGCCAGGGAGCTATCCTTTAATGAGCTCAAACAGAAAATGTCCCGCAGTTCAAGATTAGCAGAGTTAAAAGCTTCAATTAGCAAATTTAAACAACTGGAAAATAAGTTAGAATCTGCCGAGAGCAAAACTAGTTCATTGAAAGAATCTCCGAATCTGAAAAGTTTTAGAACACTTGAGCTTGAAGTTGCATTGAGGTAAGTAATGTATCTGTCTATGTTTGTAAGCACTTAAATCAAAATATTTATTAAGAAATAATAATTTTTAATATTCAAACTGCTATCAGTATTAAGAAGATATGTAAGCAAACAAGGTTTTCTTGAAATTGAAAACAATTAAACAATAATTCAAAATTACTTATTTCCATATTAGTTAATTATTGTCACATACTTTAGTTTCCATTTTAAAATTGCGATTTTATTATTTATTTTATATGAATGTTTACCAAAATAGTCTACAAAATTCTGTTGAAAATTAAATTATGGAACTACACTAACAAAATTATTTTTTTTTATGTATAGCCCCACGAAAACCTTGTCGCCTGAAAAAGGATACCTTAGTCCAAGAAAGGATACTACTGCCAAGAAGAATTTATTAAATTTACTAAGTCCAACAAAGAATGCTGTTGCTCTCCCTGTTTCCCCTGCAAAGTCTCAAATATTGGAACTTCCGCAAACATCATTGACTTTGCCTTTCAAGTATCGGCGTTTACTGGAATTCTTCAAAAATATTGATACAATTGTGCAGATCATGTTCAATCGGAACGAAACTGTCACTTTTAGGAAATTAAAACCAGGTGTTGAGGAGTTACTTAAACGAAATCTATATGAAAAACATTTAGCTCAAATTAAATCTCTATATCCCGATTCATTCATTTTTAAACAAGAGAAGCTCAGAGTGTATGGAGTGGGTGTACGTCACGAGCAGTGGGAATTGGTTATAGAACCAAAAATTAATCAAAGAATTATGTCAGCTGATGTTATATTGGAGAGGAAAAGGAATTTCCATACTATTCTTCTTGAGAAAACTATTGATTATCATAACGAATTTTTGTTGTCTTTGGAGCCGCCTATGAACATTCCAAAAGATAAACTGAAAAGATGGCATCCTGAGTTTAATTTAGAGAGTGTACCTGATATTGAAGAAACCCCTCTACCACAAGCACCAGAAGAACAGAAACTTACAACAGGGAAGGAAGTGTTAGAGAAAGCAAAGTCTTTATTCAATTGTAATACACGCATGGAAGAAGCTTTAGCAAGGTTGAAAGATGTCAAAACGAACGATGTCGCTACAGAAACTATCTCTTCTCAGCCCAGTTCTTTATTCAAAGGTATACCAAAATGTTTGTTAGAAAAAGTTAGACAGAAACAGGCTGCCAAAGCATTACAATCAATGACTAGGTCAACAGTGAAAGAAAAGGAAGCACAACTATATGGACGATTACCAGAGATTGCTAGATTAACTAGGAACTTATTTGTAGCTGAAAGAAAAAATGTACTGCATTTGGATGTGGTATTAGAAAAATTAAGTAATAGTTTTAGTTCATTTCTGACGAAAGATGACATGGAAAATCACTTGAAAACGATCTCGAAGGAAGTACCTGGCTGGTTAGATTTCCACAATATTCGGGGGAATACCTACATGAAAATCTCAAAAAATGCAGATTTAAGTTTAGTGCTAACTAAATTGAATTCTCTTGCCAAAGAAAAGCTATCTTGATGTATGTACAGAATTTTATGCCAGTAATATTTATATTTGGATGAACTAGTTCTAGTACAGTGTATGCATACATGACCTACTTTTAAGTGTGTAATTGTAATAGTGCTGAATTGTCTTTTTTATGTATACAAATATCTATTCTCCCAAAACAATGTACATCAATATTTTTGTTTACAAATTCTGTATGTGGTCTGTTGATTAAGTAAGATTGTGTGACATTAGAAATATTAATAAGGTGTTCTTGCTAAATATAATTGCGTTTTTAGTACAACTTTTTCATAAATAAATATTGAAAGAATAATTTGCCGTTTGATGTGTGTACCTATGAACAGCAAAATTTAAATCTAATCAATCCATCACGATAATTAAATGTTTTTCGCACAGTAATACTGTTGCGCTTGTATGCAGCGATTATTTTGAACTGGTCGCAATTTTTCCATTTGATGGTGGCAGTGGTGGAGTTTAATATGAATATTTTCTTGCATCATTTACACGAGATGTAAAGTTAATCAAGTAATTGGTATCTGTACACAAGATTCTATTTATACACATTTTTTCTAATTTGTTTTTACAATTATTATGCATTAGAACGATTAAACAGATTTTAAATGGAATGTCCTTCATATATTTTTTAGCTTTTATTAAACCTCAAAACAAAATTATACAATTTCAAATTAAACTAAAGCTTTCGAACTTTTTTTTACCTTTACTTGAAACTTTAAATTATAAAATAAATGCCTATCAATTAAATTAAGTCGTAGAGTAAAACTTATACATATAGTTATGTGATTATTTATGGTTGGGTTATTATTGGTTGGGAATTTCGGTTTTATTGATGGTTTACAAATTATTAGTTGTATATTTTATTTAGTTTTGGATAATAACTTAGATTAAATTACTGCACATCGGAAAAACGTAAATTAATTCAAAAATACATAAGAGCAAATTTTAAAGGCAGAGGAAGAAAGAGGAAAACAATATAGATGATTGTCGTATTAAAAAATTCCTTATCCCTCACCTTTTTACTACTTTGACATAAACAATGTTGAAATTTTCTCATTTACAGTTCCACTACTCAAAAACGCTTTATTTGTAAATTTTCCTGTTACAGTCGTATCTGCAATATAGGTGGTTCTTTTTTCTACGAAATAATAGATTCTATTCAATATGAAAGCAACTATTGGCGATTCCATTTTTACTTGTGTTGCAACACAGGAAGAATATAATAGTGCATAATGTTTAGTGTGCAATACATATCTAATGTGTTGGTCAAAAACAGACTGTAAAGAACATGTAAGCAGTACGTATCACAATATGTAATAACAAATTAATCGACAACAGTTTATACATTGAAAATATACAATCAAGTTTCTCCAGTTTGTCAATCCTTGGAAGGCGCTTAAAACGGTAAGTGTTTTTTTAATTCGTCTCTGGTGCACACGATTACTAATTTCATACATTTACAAGATGTACTATTTTTATTCTTCGTGAGTTTATGCATATTACTGTAATAGTAGAAAAGCACATGTATATTTAATTATTTCTGATAGAATAAATGTCTACTTGTATACTTATATCGGTAACAAGCTCATGTTGCGTCCCTATTCTACCGCATATTCTAGTTTCTAGTATATTACGAATTACACTCCCATACCGACGCAGTTGTCTTGCAGGGAAATTGGCCCGCTCTATTAAGAGCATACTGGAGTATCGTTGGTTGCATAGATATAAAGCTAATCCGATTTTTCAAAATGTGTTCGATAGAAAGTAAAATTTAAACAATTTTTTCTTTCTATGCATTCCTGAATTACCGCATTCAATTTGCACAGAGCGATTTTTTAATACAAAGCAATATTAAGCAAGAAAA